>JAJOOO010000274.1:0-91748 GCA_029582685.1 Solanum piurae | reverse complement strand
TTTTCACTTTTAATTATTTTAAAAATATTATGTGTATTTTTTTTTAAAAATAATTTAAAAGTGTCCTTTAATTTTAACGTTTTAATTTTTTTATGTTTATTTGATTTTCTCCACTTTTTTTGATATCCGTTCAAAATTAACTTATTTTAAATATAAGATATTTGAAATCAAATCAAAACAAAAGACAAAGAAAATAAAATCAATAGAAAAATAAAAGAGAGAAAACAATGAATGTAGGTTAAAAAAAAAGTTTCGATACAACGTAAAAAAAAAGTGTGTTAATGAATTTAAATACAAGATTAAAAAAGTAAGATTATTTTTTAAAAAAATTGAATTTTTTTTTTTTAAAAAAAAAAATAAAGAAAAATTTATTTTTTTTAAATTAAAAAATAACATTTACACACGTGGCGGGCGAGTGTGTACAAACACAACCAACTTGGGTGGTTGAACGTGCCACATCAGCACAAAAGGTGCACAAAAATACAAAAAAATGAGTTCAGGGGGGTAATAAGACCCTAGTTAAGTTTAGGTGTGTCTCTGGGATTTCAGTCATAGTCTAGGGGGGTACTTATGTATTATCCCTTTATATTTCAATATCCAGTCTTGTTATATTATTATTATTTCACTTTAAAATTGTAGTTACTATTTCTCTGGATCAATTTATATTTCAAAAATCAGGATGTATTTCAGTATCAGTTTGTATTCCAAAAATCAGGATGTATTTCAATATCATTTTGTATTCCAAACGCTAAATGAATACCAAATAAGTTTGTATTTCTCTTCTAATAATGTAATCATCACACTTTTATATATTATGTTTTCATCAAACTTATATTGTTTTAACAAAATAAAATATAAAAATATGTCTTCCTACAGTTATGATTAAAACTGCAGAGAGTATACATATGAATACAAAAAATGTCTTACAAAAAATAAAATACAAAAAATGTCTTACTAATACAGTTATGATTAAAATAAAAAAATGTCTTACTAATACAGTCATGAGGGAAATTTTCCAAAACTTGGGTAATACGCAAATTAAATGAGGGAAATTCCCCAAAATTTTGAATATTATTTGGTATACCTCTAGTAATTCTGATTGATTCCGTCATTGTAGACAATCAGATGCTTTTCCCAAAATCTAAAATCCTAAAAGAAAATTTTGATATTATCAAATATAAATGTACTAAAAATCAAACAAAATAAACATATAAATGAATTTTTAGATTCTACTAAATCTGAAAAATTAAAACAAAATCACAAAAAAAATTGATTTTTTTTTAAAAGACTAAAAATCTGAAATACATAAATATTTGATGAATATCTAAACAATATCACATAAAAAAAAAGTGACTGAAAATCTGTAATATATATAATCCGGAATGTACACCATAATCGGTGATTTTAAAAAGTAAATCAAAATAAATCTCAGTAAATAATGGAAATTACTTTTGCCAATTGAGAAATTTCTTGAATTAATATAGAGATTTAGTCTAACAATCGAGAAATTTCTTGAATTAAAATAGAGATTTTGTTGAACAATTTGTGAGAACCTTGAAAAAAGAGAAGATGGAAAACGTGAAAGGTGGGGGAAAGAAAACATGAAAGGTGGGGAAATAAGGGTAATGGGTAGTGGTGTAATTATTTTTTTCTTTTTAAACGGTTATTGATTTAGAATTTGGTCCAATATAGGGCTGTTTTGATATATAAAAGAAAATTTAAATAATAAAATCTGAATAAAAATTAATTTCTAAAATATTGCCATTCTGACATTTTAAATAAATATTTTAAAGTGTTGTTGTTTTGACTAATTATGTTAGGTATTATGACTTGATTGCTAATTTTCCCTTTTTTTTATCAACTCTAACTCTAGAATTATCTTTAACTTAGTTAAATTCCCCAAAAGATAAACTAATTTCTTTTGTGTTGGTTTATTTGATTTTATCAACTCTCGTCTTTAGTCAATTAAATCTTTAGTCAAATTGTTGCTATTTTTATTTGGTTAAATTATTTCAAGATAGTTTTATTTTTAAAATGATTTAAAGGCCTTTTTTCTTACTTATCCATTTTGGCTAAAATTTTATTCACTTCCAAATTATTTTAAATATTTTTAATAAAGTCTTTTTGTCAAAAGATTCAAATGTTTTTATTTTTTTTTATAAAAAAACTAGTCAAATATTTTTAGTCAAGTCATCGGGTAACCGCGTGTTAGCGGCTACTTTAAGTGCTAGCACCTTCTTAAAGTAGAAATAAGAACCTCTTACCCATTTTCTCTAACATTTTAAAGGTTTATCTATTAAGACCTTTTTAAATTAAGTTTTCTTAATTTGTTTAAAAAATTTAGGTGGTGATTCTTTTCTTAGTGTTTTTCTTAAATTGTTTTATACTTAGAACATTTCAAAAAGTGATTTTTTCTAAAAGAAAGTAAAACCACAACGTAACATGTGGTACCCGAGTCAACCGATAGTCACACAAACACAATCACAATTACAATAATATGCAAAAACACTTGTAAATACAAGTAAATAGAGCACCTTCATTGCACGAGACTGTCAACAATTCATCATTTCACATTCAACCGTTATGTTTTCCGCAACATGCATTGTACTAGTTTCACTAGAAATTCATAATCCTCAAGTGAAAAGGAGTACTTGTGAGTGAAAACTCAACCAAAATCGAGTAAGAATTGAGTAATCAAATTAATAAATACTAAATTTTCAATTTGGGGGATAAACTCCAAAATCTTTTTCTAAATCTTTGATTTTGAAGAATTTAGAAGATAGAGTTGGTAAGAAATGATTTAGAATTGAGTTAGGAACTTATCCACACGAATTTACGTGTGAATTCTCTCCCAAAATCTCCCTCTCGAGCCTAAATATGATTAAAATGGTAAATATTGACGGTTTCAGCTAAATGGCTCCGCAAAGGCGCCTTGACTGCATGTTAAAATATGCCCATTGCACCAACGCAAAAAAATGTTGATTAATTCTCAAAAAGTTTTCAAATGGATACTCAGAATTCGTTTGAGACTCGACAAAAATAAACCAGATATGTTATCCCACTAAAATCAACATTTTAGACTCAATATAATTGTTTGATTTTAAAGAAATTATTAAGACAGAAATACCCCGTCAGAACCCTTCAGGCCAAAACTCAATTTTTTGCCTAAACATCTAAATTACAACTTAAGGTCTCGAGACTCTAACAGATCTCTCTACTAGATCAAACTTGATGTTTTGAACTTAACCGACAAAATTACCATCTGACACTCGGATAATGAAATATTAACCAAAGTTAGCCGTTTAAATATAACTCAACTCAACAGGCTCAAAACCACTAAAATCTTACCTAATCACATCGAGAACCTTTCATGACCCGAGCCTACACGCCAGTCGATACACGGTACTTGGAATTACAAGTGATTCCAAACTAACCATTTGCTTAACACATCAAGTATATCATATCAAATTAAGTCGGAAGCTGAAACATATTCTTAACATAAGTTTGAATAGTGCGAGTAATAGATACATGAGACTAAATTACGAATGTTTGATTAAATCCTCTACCACTTAGAATGAAAATATAAGTCTATCAGGGCATGGCCCACAGCTACCTTAAAACAAAAGAGAACATAACATACAATCTTAAGCTATTTCTTTCTATTCTAAAATATGAGCATGGGCAGGAATCAGAATGAGGTGAATAAGTATGGGTCATGGGCACAATGCTAACATGTATAATATCAGTAGAGTGTCATAATGACTAAAATCTAAGGAATACTCTAGAATAGAAATGAATTGGTATTTATTCATAACTTGTTCAGGAACGCATCACAGTTCTATTCATAAAACTTGATTTTGTTATTTTCTCTATCATCTACCCCTTTGGTCAAGGCCAAAATTCCAAGTCTGAGAGCCTATATCATATCCTCTAAACTCAACGACAATGTGCACAACAATGCTCAACTTAGACGGCCAAACTATATGAAAGATACTAGCTTTATTAAGGGCATTTCTTTCAGAGATACCACTTTTAACTTCTTCTAACTTCTATAATCATCGTCATATAACTTAAACTCTTAGTAGAAAATATAACCAATTTCCCTAGCACCTCATAATCTAATCTTTCTTGTTATTCTACTGACATCACACCTCTAAGTTCATATCCTTCTAAATCAATAGAGATTAGAGCTTCGCCAAGAGACATCACACCGTCTATCTCTAAATACTTGATTCAACTCTTAAGAACACCATATAAGACATACTATACTTAGCCTTCTCCACACCTAGATACTAAAATATACTATCTACAAACACCTAACACTTAATAATCTTAGAATATCAGGCAACCACATATTTCATTGGGTTCCCTCCTATCTTCCTAACACCTAATGATCTTTTTTATCTATGGACTTAGTCACCATTCTTCATCTCACCTATGGATCACATCTATATCATACTTGCACCATCACCCTTACTGAAAATTCATAAACTTAATTCTCACATACACTAATTCAAGCCTACTAGATCAATTCCATAAAACTAACATCACTAATTCCCACACTATAATTTATTTCAACCTGGTGACCATTCACATTTCAAATTTAGCGTCCAGCACCAAACATGCATAACCACCCAACTTCACATACTATTTTGGCTTAGCAACTACTAGATAAATAAATAAATTGAGAAATACTAGTCCAGCCAAATCTCTTACTAATAGTAGTTGATCTTAATGTTACAATCTATCAAATTATAATACATTAGCATATCCTTCTTTCACACATCACCACTACTTATCCATTCATACGTCTAAACAACATTCATAACTTTATAAGTATCAATAGGTTCTTTTTTATAATCACAAAATAGAGCCTAGATTTATCAATCCTTAACAACCTTATACTTTCATTATTGATCTAAATCATAAAATCCTTCCCTAGTTCAATCATAATCTAAGACACCTAAACCAATGACTTTTTCTCTACCTTCTACCATGAGATCTACATCAACTTACTATCCCTTGGTTAACACCCAATTCTTACTTATTGGATACGTAACTTCCATGCATATACTACACTTCAAGATTTATACTCCTAATTTTAGGTCATTCGACTAATAAATCATAACATCCCAAATTACACTATCTTATGGGTGATAATACCTACCAAGGATTTTTGGACACATACTTTATCATTCCATGAATGTTCTATAGTAACAAAGGATTATAGATGGATATGAATGCATATCATATTTTAGCTCAACAATATGATTCACATAAATAAGGACGTAAGATTTAGAATGATGAGCTAAAGCACATTAATGGGCTCCTTTCAAGCCCTTTTGCGGCCTCTAAAATACTGATAATTCTATCTAAGGACACGCTATATGTAGGAGTTAAACTTTACTACTTCAATCACTTCAAAACTGAGAAATAGTTAGACGAATTAGAACAACGCATGGATTTGAATATGTTTCTTAGGGAATAGCTTTATTTCACAATCTAGAGTATGAAAGAAGGGAAAGTATTTCCTAAACATCCCAACCTCCGCCTTATAAGTATGGCGTGCTTCACACCCATGAAAAAGATTCTACTAGATGCGGCTTTTCAGACATCCTATGACACTTGAACCTAGTGCTTTGATACCAAGCTTGTCACAACACGACTCTACACCCCAATCGAGACACAGTACCTGGTACCATGAGTGATTCCAGGCTATACCTTGGCATAACATATTAGACATAACATATGAAACTAAGGCGGAAGCTGAAATATATTTTTAACATAGACTGAATAGTGCGAGTAACGGATCCATGAGACTACATACTAATGTCTGAATAAATCCTACACTACTTAGAATGAAAATACAAGTTTTTCAGGACATGACTCACAACTACCTCAAAACCAAAGATAGCATAACCGAAGTCTAGAAGTCTAAATCCATGGATTCCCCAAATGATCTCATGAAGCCCAACATATATTATAGTTGGATGGGCTACCCTATACCTTGTCAGAGTATAGAACCATATCTTATCATATATGAATCCACTAACTGACCAAGCGGTGAAACATAATCCTACTGTGGTGCATAGTTATGAAACTTGAGTTTTCTAAACTCAAGTCCTCTCGGAACTGAATAGTCCACCCAAAACAACATGTTCATATAATGCTCATAAGTATCAAAACAACCTATCATCTTGAATAATATATGAGGCTAAGCTCAAAAGTCATATCTTAAAATAACCTATATTTAGATTGTAATTCATATCATGCTTGTTTTCATGCTTAAAATCCATAAGGGTTTGAATGATGTAAAAATAATGCTAAATCAGCACCAAAGTGAAACAATGCAAACATATCCTATTGAAGAAAGATCATAATTTCATTAAACAAAAATTTAGCTTTACTTCTAACAATCTTGTGAAATTATTGACAATCAAAATACTTTAGGCATGAAAGTGAAGGGATACTCTCATTGAAGCCTTACATACCTGAGAGATTGAGATTTGAAAGAAGAACTTGGTTCAGAGACTTGAACCTTAACTTCTGCCTTGATTACAATAGTTTTTGAGTTTTTGAGAGTTAAGAGTGTAGGAATTGAGTCTTTAGGGTGAAATATTTTAACATATGTGTAATGTCATGGCTTAGACTTAGTAAAAATGGGAAGGACAAAATAAAATCCAATTAAAAGTTTGTCGAAAACTTTCCTGCGCAAGGAGGGTCTGGGAGTCCAAACGCACGATAGGCTGTAGTCGCGACAACAAGAGAGAGTTGAGTTTCAACCACCACTTGTCGCGACGTCCGTCGATGTGGACTCACATTTAGGCCAGCCGCGCGCTCGGGGCGCACGGGAGGCCAGCTTCTGCCTCGCGCTGCGCCTTGCGGCGTGTGAGGGGTGACGCAATGCGTGACGCCCAGGCAGATGTGCCCTCAGCTTAATGGCTTCGGGCGCAACTTGCGTTTAAAGACTCGATGGTTCACGGGATTCTGCAATTCACACCAAGTATCGCATTCACTACGTTCTTCATTAATGTGAGAGCCGAGATATCCGTTGTCGAGAGTCATTTGTGTTTAAAGAGCAACACACTTCCCACCGCACGATCTGCGAACGGGGCGCGAGGGGAGGGCTGTCAATTTTAGTATTCCTTGGCGCTTTCCGCGCTGGGGTTCATTAGTCGCCAAACGAGCGCGGAAGCGCGCACGTTGCACACGTCCCCAAGTGTTTAAAATGTGTTTGCGGGTCGTTCTGCTTTGCAGGTTTCGACAATAATCCTTCCGCAGGTTCACCTATGGAAACCTTGTTATAACTTCTCCTTCCTCTAAATGATAAGGTTCAATGAACTTCTCGCGGCACCGCAGGCAGTGAACCGTCGACATCACCGCAATCTAAACATTTTATCGGATCATTCAATCGGTAGGAGCGACGGGTGGTGTGTACAAAGGGCAGGGACGTAGTCAACGTGATTTGATGACTCGCACTTACTAGGAATTCCTCGTTGAACACCAACAATTGCAATGATCTATCCCCATCACGATGAAATTTCAAAGATTACCCGGGTCTGTCAGCTAAGGCTATAAGCTCGTTTAATGAATCATTGTAGCGCGCGTGCGGCCCAGAACATCTAAGGGCATCACAAACCTGTTATTGCCTCAAACTTCCGTGGCCTAAAAGGTCGTAGTCCCTCTAAGAAGCTGGCCGTGAAGGGATACCTCCGCATAGCTAGTTACCAGGCTGAGGTCTCGTTCGTTAACGAAATTAACTAGGCAAATCGCTCCACCAACTAAGAACGGCCATGCACCACCACCCATAGAATCAAGAAAGAGCTCTCAGTCTGTCAATCCTTACTATGTCTGGACCTGGTAAGTTTCCCCGTGTTAATTCAAATTAAGCAGCAGGCTCCACTCCTAGTGATGCCCTTCCATCAATTCCTTTAAGTTTCAGCCTTGCGACCATACTCCCCCCGGAACCCAAAAACTTTGATTTCTCATAAAGTGCCGGCGGAGTCCTAAAAGCAACGTCCGCTGATCCCTGGTCGGCATCGTTTATGGTTGAGACTAAGACGGTGTCTGATCGTCTTTGAGCCCCCAACTTTCGTTCTTGATTAATGAAAAGATCCTTGGCAAATGCTTTCGCAGTTGTTCATCTTTCATAAATCCAAGAATTTCACCTCTGACTATAAAATATGAATGCCCCCGACTGTCCCTGTTAATCAATACTCCGATCCCGAAGGTCAACATAATAGAACTGAAATCCTATAATGTTATCCCATGCTAATGTATACAGAGCGTAGGCTTTCTTTGAGCACTCTAATTTCTTCAAAGTAACAGCGCCAGAGGCACGACCTAGCCAATTAAGGCCAGGAGTGCATCTCCGATAGAAGGGACGAGACGACCGGTGCAACCCTAGGGCGGACCGGCCAGCCCATCCCAAAGTCCAACTACGAGCTTTTTAATTGCAACAACTTAAATATACGCTATTGGAGCTGGAATTACCGCAGTTACTGGCACCAGACTTGCCATCCAATGGATCCTCGTTAAGGGATTTAGATTGTACTCATTCCAATTACCAGACTCATAGAGCCCGGTATTGTTATTTATTTTCACTACCTCCCCATGCTAGAATTGGGTAATTTGCGCACCTGCTACCTTCCTTGGATGTGGTAGCCATTTCTCAGGCTCCCTCTCCGGTTACAACTATAGATTCCATCTGTGGAAGTTAGAGTGAAATTTTGAGTTTCTCAAGTTCATTCTATAGGCCCAAATTACAGCCCATAATGGGTTTACGACCCGTAATCAGATATGTGGAAATCAAACTTAAAAATAAGATTTAGAACTTCATTCTACAAGCCCAAATTATTCCCCGTAAATGCTTTTATGACCCATAACTGGGTTTGTAAGAATTAGACCCAAAAATGACTTTTTATTGTTTTTTTCCACAAGTAAACAATACGGTTCATACTTTAATTTATGACTTGAAGATGAGGTTCATACTTAATGACTCTGAAAATTCTGTTGTCGTAGTCTCTGGTAAAACGGTCAGAACATTTTACTCTGAACTCTAAATAGGCAAACTTGGTTGAGTTGGAAATAATACTCATAGAATTTCAATTTGATAGGTCATGCACCACCTAATTCATTATATGCCATGAGATATGATCTTTTGAAGTTGACCTTAATATGAACTCATGTGAAACTTAGCTTGTAGGAAAGCTTTGAACTTGGCTTGGTGTTTGGGGTACCTTACGACCCTAAAGCCTATCTTATACATTTAGTAAATGACCTTAATATAACTAGTTTTGTAAGAATTAGACGCAAAATATGACTTTTAGAAGTTTTTTCCACTACTGGACACGGGTCGTACTTTAATTTACAACCCGTAGATGAGGTTCATAGTTATTGACTTTGAAAACTCTATTGTCGTAGTCTCTGGTAAAATGATCATAACGTTTACTCTAAACTCGAAATGAGGCAAACTTGGTGGTGTTGAAAAGAAGACTCAGAGACCTTTAATTTGATAGGTCATGGGCTGGGCCACCTAATTCATTATATGCCAAGATATATGATCTTTTGAAGTTGATCATATTATGTAATCATGCGAAAACTTAGCCGATAGGAAATCTTTGAACTTGGTTTGGTGTTTGAGGTATCTTAAGACTCTAAAGCCTATCTATACACTTAGTAAATGATCTTAACATATATGTACAACTGAGAAATCATCGGGTTGGGGACTATACACATACATAGGATGGTATAAATCTTTCCCTAGAAGTTGTGGGGTGTTACAAAACCATGTCAACCATACCCGCAACACCTTACAAGCATGATAACGGTAAGGGGAATGAAAAAATGGTCATTGCACACACAAAATTTGTTTCTCGTGAAATGGGGCATTACATAAAAAGTTAATTTTTTTCTATGTTCAATTTCAAAGATCCTAAAATTCAAGTATTCTAAAGTTCAAGTTCATAACATGAACTGCTAAGTTGTAACTTCTAATTAGTTCTAAGAATAAAAAATACTTCAATTCAAGCGCAAAAATTTCCAATTCACAATCTAATTCAAAAAATCCCAATTCAAACCAAATTCTAAGACAAAAATAATAGTTCATAAACCAATTCATAATAAAATTTACAAATTAAATATATTGATAACATAAATTGGACAAAATAAATACAATAAGTTAACTTAGAAATCTTAAATTATGAATTTAAAAACAATCATAAAATTTAAAATCCTACCATTAATAATTATTTGACATAATAGGGATTTGGAGGAGGGAGGTTGGCGGCACAATGGAGGTGATTTGTTGGCGGTGAGGTAGACAATGGAGAGGTGGTGGCATAGAGAAAGTCAACATTGGTGATGGGAGGGGGAGGAGAGAGTGGAGAGAAGAAGTGAGGAGAAGAGAGAAGAAATAAAATAAAAATGGGCATCTACCTGAGTAAATTAAAAGGAGGAGTAACTGATGAGTCTGAGATTTTGACTCATTTAGGGTGTTGTTTTGATATTTTTAGTGTCCTCAAATGCCTAATTTATGCTCTAAACTGATGCTGAAGTGTAACACCCAGAAAACTAGTAGGTGAAACTAGAGCCTTACGTGAGAGTTTTTGAGTTTGATGTGTTTTAGAATTGTAGAATGGCTTCCCAAACTTAAGATGAGGGGTATAGGGATTAAACGTCAAGGTACGACCCCCCAAGGACCAATCAAGGGTCCTTGAGGAGGACCCTAAAGCCTAACCCCAAAGCTGCCCAACAGTACCAATTTAGTGAGCTACGGATGGGACCTACTGGGCGTAGGTCCATCCACGCCCTGTAGCACTTGGTCGTGGGTCAAGACCCCAAGTTAAGAGCTGTAGGTCATGACCTATGGACCTGCAGGATGGCCATTAGGCTCACCTACGGACCGTAGGTCCCAGGCGTAGGTCATGCCTGCAATTCTGCCTCAGTCACAACCAAGGGAGGGGCAATTTAGGTAATTCCTTTTGAGGTTAGTTTGAAGTGAGGTCATTTTATATTGATTTAATAGACTTATATAAGTACTTTTAAGCCTTTAACCACCTCACATACCTCATAAAATCACAAGACCCAAATCATAACCAACTTTCTCCCAAATATTTCTCTCACTAAAACCTCCATTGGAGAAGAAGAAGAAGTCAAAGTATAGGGTTCAAGGACTCATCTTTCCTACTCAATATCGTGAGGAATATTCATAAGGTATGGTAGCTTTTCATCTATGGGTAGCTTTCACCCATAGAGTCCCTCCAAAACCAGATTTCAAAGCTTACAATCTCCCCTAAAAGCTAGGGTTTCACTCCAAGTCATGGATTCCCTTTCAAAAACGATTTCAATGATTTAATTGTCTTATATTATGATCAAATTGATGAATTTATACTGTTTTAAGATAAATTCTTCAAGAATCCATGAATTCCCTATTTTACCTAAATTGGATCTTAAAGTGTGAGTATTATTATATGTTGATCCAATTGAATGGATAATGGTTGTTTATGGTGTAATTACATGATTTTAGTATGATTATACATGTATTATTGATTAACCTAAGATTCTAGGATGAAATTGATATGGTTAGTGTTTTGCCATGAAAGAGGGGATTGAGGGCTTAGATGTGACCTTCTAAGATTGATGAACTTCTTTATGAATTGCTTGAGATTAGAGCACCTAGATATGAATTGCTTAAAAGTAAAGCTGCTAGAATGAATTGATTAGATTAGGGCATATATGATGGACCATGGTTGCGTAGTATTAGGATTGAGTTTATATGATGCTATATGACTATGATTGGTTAAGAATGAAACATGTGGTTAGATTACATTGAGAATTAGGTATACATGATGATCATGTGAGGTATTGCTTGAGGGTAAGTCTTGAAGTATGAAGATGAATTCTAGGGCTCTAAGGGTAAAAACAAATATGAATGAGCTAAGGACGTTAAGGCTTTAAGAGGGAAGCTATTATGTATGTTGAATTTTATATGGCATTACTGTGAAAGTGCTTGACCCACATGACCTATAACATGAGTACATGAGGTTGTGCATGTAGTAGCTGAATTACTTGAATTGTGATTACGTCCATGTCTAATGTAGTGAATGCTAGATGTGGTGGTTTGATGTGATCTATGATCCTTGGATGCAAGATATGAGAATTTTGCATGATTGTGATGTGGGTTGATTGATTAAAGAAGCATTTGATTAGATTATGCTTAAATTGATTGAGTTAATTGAATCATGTTATTATCCATATCTAATGTAGAAATTCTAGATGCTTGGATTAAATGTGATTCATGGTCCTTGAAGGGAAAATTATCAGAATTGTACATGAATATGAGAATTGTGCATGTGCTTTAGGATTCACCTTGAGAGTGAAGATCCTACGACTATGGTGTAATTGTGGTATTGTTGAAAGGTCATTCTCCCCTATACCCTTACACATGACTATGCATGAAATGTCTATGACTATGATGATTTTGCTGTGTTGATTGAAAGGTTGTTCTCATGAACACACTATGAACATGATGTGAAAGGTTTACTCACATATTAATGATTCTAAGGTTGAAAATCCAATCTCACGTATTGAATCTATGAGCTATGTCATGATATCATGTTGGATTGATTGTTAGTGCATTCTTCCATAAACATGAAATTAAGTCAAAACTTAACATGAACTTAAAGGGAATTATGCCTAGCACCGAGTGGATATGAATATGAGTTTGAAGCTTTTACGCCAGCTAGTTCGGGTTCCCAAATGAAAGCTTTTACGTCAGTTAGTTCGACTTTCTAAATGGGTTCCTTTTACGCCAGATAGTTCGGGTTCCCAAAACAGTTATCTCATGAGATGGAAACCTTTTACCTTAGTTAGTCCAAGTTTCTAGTAGCAATCTCCTTATCTCATAACTATGTTTCCACATAAGTCTTTAGCTAGTGGATCCACTTAAGCTAATAAATTTCAGTTCTACCTTAGGCAAGTAGGACACTTCTTTTCGGTATGGGGCAGTACACCGGATTCCATGTAGCTCACATGGTCTATGTCGGTTAATACTATTTCCCTCCATGAACAAGAATATGAACTATGAACAAGAACATGAGTTATGTACTATGGTTCCTCAAGAGGTTCTACTTAGTGCGAGTGGGGGGTATGGGACTTCATTCATGCATTGCACAAGTAGGCTTTGAAAGGGGTTATGGTGTGGTTTCCTTATGCTATGAAGATATATGAATTTATGTATGTATTATATGGATTGTTGCTAAGAGTGGCTTTCCTTTTTATAAGATATGAACATGAATGTTTCCTTGTCTATGAATATTAACTACAAATGAGATCAAAGCATGATAAGTATGAGCATGGTGGCCTAAAAGTAATACTTAGTGTAGATGGGATTATGGGATCTTATCTATGTATTGCACAAGTATAACTTAGGGTTACTTATGTGATGGCTCTATTATGATGAGATGATCTTGGTATTTAACTATGTATGTGAACTATGTCTTATGATGATTGGGGTATGCATTATGTTTATGTTGGAGGCTATGCTTATGATTATGTTGATATTCTTTATGCTATGATGAATTGTACATGCGTTGTCTTAAGAGTTACATTCCCCAACTATTTCAAAGATGATGTTCAAAATTGGCATATAGCATGGTTTCAACTAAAATGTCCCTTTTTCATGTTTTAAGGATTTTTATGCATGGCTATCATACTTAGTGCATTTTTGTACTAACCCATATTTCTACATTATCTATAAGTATAGGTCCCGGTCGTTGAGGTGTGCTTCTTCTATTGTTCAAAGCTTGGATTGATTCTCTCCATGCTTTTGGTTAGTCCTCATAGTTCGAGGACGAAAGTTGTTCATTTCTAGTGTCTTTCTTACATTCGCTTTTGAGACTATGTTGTCAAGGGTTGTGACCCTTATTTATACTCGATTGCATTATATGGTTAATGAGACAATGTCTAGACTTCCATTTAATTTTTATGAAAAGACTTTGAATGTAAAAAGTTTAAAATTCCGCATCATTTCTATTTATTTTATGTCATGATATGCTAAGGGCTTGTATGAGACTCCTTTGGGGTCGAGTACGCCGTGTTACATCTATGGGGTACTTCTGGGTCGTGACATAAAGTGTTGATTTTCAGTATTTAAGGCTAAGGAGCAAGGCAAGGACACTATCAGGCAAAAAGGAACAAACAAGCTGAAGAAGTGAATAATAACGATCCTGGTGATCGCAAAAACCACTCGGCGAACCGCTGAGTGGCTCTTTTAGCTCGCCTAAAGTTCCAGCATGCTAGCCCTGGTGAAGAACCAACTTGGCGACAGGAATAGGCAGTCGGCGCATCGCCGAATGACTCCACACGGGAAACTTTGATCGCCCAAAGTTACAGGACCTGGAGGACTGATGACCATTGCAAATTGGCGATGGAAGGGAGCAAAGGGCGGCTCGCTGACCTGTTCGGCGAGGCCCGACTTATTCCACCCAATGGCCTTTTAGGCCAAAATTTGGGCAACTATAAATTGGATTTTTATATGAAATTTGAGGAGTTCTCACCTAGTTACACACAGTTCTTTTTAGACTTTTTGAGTCCCAAGTTTGAGAGTTAGAGTTTTCTCTTAGTTTTTGTGTTTCCATTGAAGACTTTCAGGATTTCTAAGTGGGTTTTTGAATTTATTCAATTTGGACCATTCTCAAGACTTGAGAACCTTTACCCAGATCATGGCTAATGTATTTGGTAATCGTTTTTCTCTTTTTATGATGTGTAGCTAAAACCCTAATTCTTGGGGTATGATCATGTGATTATTTGCTTAATTTTCTTATGGGTATTGTTGTTTAATGATTTATTTGCTATATTAATGTGGGTTTGATTGATAGCTGAGTAGTAATTCATGCATTGTAGTTGCAAATACAATTCTAGCTTAGTGTTTTGGGCTTGCTTAAGAGAGAGGTTCTAAATCCAAGGTGATCAATTGATGATTTTAGTGAGTGGGTCCTTGTGGGTTCAGCTCGAGAGAGTGAATCTTGGCTCATTCCTACCTATCTAGCTCGAGAGAATTGATAAATTAAGGTTTTGAATTGTTTTGTAGTGTTAAGCTTGTCGATGTTCGAGAGAAAACTATTGCACCACAATGTTTCAGCACGTAATTTTTAAATCTCATTTACCCATATCACGTAATTAATTTATAATCGATCACATCTCGAGAATTCCTCTTAATATTTTTGTATTCCCTGTTTATGTACATGTTTTAGCTGTTAATTGCAAACCAATTTCCCCATCTGACATTTGTTGTCACCCCTTTTAATTTAACTAAATGTTTTCGATAATTTCTATTCCTACCACCAATTAGATTACATTCGTAACTTCGTGATTGAATTCAAATACGTACCGCTCCCTGTGGGTTCGACCCCAACTCTTTGTTGGGTTTTATACTAGATTATGATCGCCCACACCTAGTATTGGATGAGGTGTGGTTGAGTGTTTATCAAAAATGGCATCGCTTCCGGGGAGTGGTATTGTTTAGAATTCTATTATTGAAGTTGAATTGTGATCTTTTTGTGTTGTAGTTGAATCGACTTACTTTGGTTTGTGTTTGTGTAGAATAGAGGAAATGAGTGTGAACGAGAGTAATGGTAGCCAACTGGGCCACCAAATGATATTGGAAATCTGAATGATGTAAATGACCCAATCCAAATGGATGGTGTAGGTGCAATACATCACTTCCTATTGAGGGGAATGTTGCCTTCCATGTCACTAGCACGATGCTACAACTCCTACAAATGAAAGGGCTATATAGAGGACTAGCCCATGAAGACCCCCACGAGCATATTCGGAACTTCGTGGACGTATGTGGCCCGTTCTCAATCAAGAACATATCACAAGAATCAGTTCATCTCCGGTTGTTCCCATTCTCTTTGATGGGAGAAGCTACCAAATGGTTAGTTGAGCTCCCAAGGAACTCCATTACTAGTTGGGATGAACTCATAGTTGCTTTCTATGTGAGATTCTTTCCCCCGTAAAAAATAATGACCTTAAGAGATAGCATCCAAGGTTTCAAACTCTTGGAAGATGAACCAACCCATAAGACGTGGCTCAGATTTAAGAAGTTGGTACTTCAATTTCCGACTCACAGACTGCCAAACCATACATTGTTACAATACTTCTATATGAGTCTTGACTTGGTGAACAAAGGAGTTGCTGATCAACTTGTTCCCGGAGGTATAATGCAATAACCCTATGAAGCAGTGTCTCAACTCCTTGATGGCATGACCAAGATCAATAGAGCATGGTACACTCGTGAGGACCAAGTGTCTCCTCTCACTTTTAGGATGACAATAGAGCAGATCGAGAAGGATCACGAGAGAGACCAAAACAAGGCCAACATGATGATCTAGCAGGATCTATTGTCGAAAAATGTGATGGGAAGTGTTGGTGGAGAAAACTCTGAAGAAGCACAATTTGAAGCACTGTACAACGAGAAAGTGAACTTCCTTGCAAATCAAGGAGTTTCGTTCAAACTATCCAAGACTGGGTGGAAATTTGAGTTGGAATAGAGATGATGGATGGAGAGATCGTGATAGGGAATGGCGTGACCGTAATGCTACTTGGAAGGAAAGGGATAGTGAAAAACAAATATACGTCCCACCTCATGAATGCCAAAATCCTAAAGAGCAAAGAGTTGACCCGGAGAACTTTCATATGGAAGACATGCTTGCACGCATTCTAAATAAGGTTGAATGGTCAGATAAAGTGTTGAAAGAGATGAAAGAGGATGTCTCAACTCTCAATCAGACGGTGACCTCACACTCAGTCTCTATTAAGCAATTGGAGACACAAATGGGTCAAATTTCATCTCATTTGAACCCAAGGCCAAAAAGGGGGTTGCCTAGTGACACAACGGTCAACCCCAAAAATGAAGCTTGAATTGGTATTTCCATCGAGCCACGACATTAAATAAAGCACTTCTTGGGAGGCAACCCAAGTTTTTGATGTTTTAAATTTTGTTTTTGAATAACGGGTGTTGATTTTGCAGGTTGAAAAGTAAAAAGTGTTGGAAAATGGGCAAATAGGTGAGCCAAAAGTCAAGTCGGTGACTCGCCGAAGAGGTCGGCGATCCCGACTTGGACCACCCATCTTGATGGGGAATTCTATAAAACTCGGCGAGCCAAAAGCTCAGTCGGTGACTCACTGAATAGGTCGGCGAGCCCAACTTTGTCTGTCGTTTGAACCCCTAAATTGCTAAGAGTTCTGTAAAATTGGGCGAGCCAAAATACCACTCGGCGCATCGCCGAATGGTTCGGCGGGCTCGACTTACTCTGCCGACTGGCGTGCGAACTGAAAGGTTTTAAAGGTCAAACAGTTTAAAATTTCAAATCCTTTCATTTTACTTCACTATTTGGGACCGTGGAGATCCCAGATGGCTCGAGCATAGATATTCCAGCTTGTTCTGAGGTGCCTCCGGCTACTACCGCAGATGAGAATAGAGCTATTGATGTTGCTGGTGAGTCAGAGGCTGAGACTGATGAGAAGCAGCTTGGTGTTCGTGAGGAGACAATGTACGATAATTTGGTTGACTTGGAGGGTGCCATGTTCGAGACTGCTAGGAAGGCATCACTTAAGGACACATCTATTGTGGGCTCCAGTGGAGCCAAGGATGCTAACATACCGGATATTGATGCCTTGACAGAGGGGGTGACTGATATGCAGACTTCACCCAGGCCTAGCCTGGCAGGGTGATTTTCTTATCTCCTTCTCTGTTACTTCTTAGTTTGTTTCTATTTTAGTTGCATTTGAGGGCAACTGCATATTTTGTTGGTGGGGTGAGGTATTTTCATACCTACCTCTTGTGGGATGTTTTGTGAATATTGGTTATATTTTGATTGTGTTTTATGAATATTGGAGATTATTGGATTATATATATCTTGGTTGTTGAATTGTGGTCGTTGATAAATTGTGGCCCATTGTTTTGATATGAAAATGGTTTTGAACCAAGTTTTAATTTTTGCCACCTCTTTAGTGTGTGATTGTGGCTGTTCTTGTGCAAATTTGAGAGTCGATTATGGTCAATACCAATGACTTGAATAATACTCTTAATTGAACAAAATGAATGTCCGGCTACGATAAGGCAAACTAAGTTACATAGGCAATATGTGAACTTTTAGCATATCATTGTGACTAGCCGGTTGTCGAATGAGTCTCTTGTGATGAACATTGCACGCTAGCTAGAAAGTGTGGAGTCTTGTTTGATAATTGTATCAATGCCTTGTGTGGTGAGGTTTCTTTGAACATTGTGTTTGATGACACCTAGAATTTGCCCCGTTGGTCTGATTCATTGAGTGAAGCAAGCAATTGAAATGATTTTAGGCAAAATTTTTGAAGAGTGAACAAATTTGACAATATACCTCTTTGTGGCCAACCTTGTGAGACGTGTGAACCTGCTTGGCACCTTTTGAGCCTATCCTTTTCTTTTAAGAAACTTGAACAACTTTGACCTCTTTAGCCCATCACCCATAACCCATAACCCATAACCTTCATGAAGTATTGGTTCGTTTGAATAGCCAACTTAGGCCAAAAGCCTAAGTTGGAGGTGTGGTGAAAAAGAAGGAAAATCAAGAAGTGTGAAAAATTCCCCCTTTGATGGATTGTTTTGAAAAAGATGGAACCCCTCTATGTTAAAAAAAAAGACTGAAAAAGAGCAAAAGTTCTGAAATAAAGTGTGTGAAAATAGTAAAAAAAAGGGGTATCCGGTGATTCATGTTTAGTTGAATAATGGGGTGGATTATGAACATGTTTGAATGTGAAAGAGAAGAAGAAAAAGTGATTTTAGGCCATATTTCATAAAGCTAGAAGCCACTAAGACTAAATGAACATACCTTTACACTCATCCTCATTACAAGCCTTAAAAAGACCTTTGTGATCTTGAGGGAGCTGAAACAAATGTTGATTGGAAAATAAGGGCAAACATATGGGTGGAGTCATGCATGTGTTCATCTTTTTGAGTGTGAGAGTTGTATGTGATTTCGGTACTTTAAATTGTTGAGAAATTTTGTGTGATTATGGAATCATCTTTGTTGTGAGGGCATTTGAGTACCTTTGTTGAGCTCGAACTTCATTTGAAGCAAGCATTGTGAGCTTGAGTACACTTGGTAATGGTGAGTCACAATTTGAATCTTTGAGTGCACAATTGAGGATTGTATGTGTAGTTTGACCTTGCATGTGCATTTATGTTGAATCTTAAGCAGCACTTTTTGTAAACATCCTTGTTGAATTGATTGATCTTGAGTTTTTACTTGAGGACAAGCAAAAGTTTAAGTTATGGGTGTTGATGGGTCTGAGATTTTGACTCATTTAGGGCGTTGTTTTGATAGCTTTAGTGTCCTCAAATGCCTAATTTATGCTCTAAACTTATGTTAAAGTGTTGATTTAAAGCATTTAAGGCTAAGGAGCAAGGCAAGGACACTATTGGGCAAAAAGGAACAAACAAGCTGAAGCAGTAAAGAAAAGCAATCCTGGTGATCGCCAAGATCACTCAGCGAACCGCCGAGTGGCTCTTTTAACTAGCCAAGAGTTCCAGTGTGCCAGCCCTGGTGAAGAACCAACTTGGCGATAGGAATGGGAAGTCTATGCATCATCGAATGACTCTGTGAGGGCAACTTTGATCGCCCAAAGTTGCAGGACATGGAGGACTGATGACCATTGCAAATTGGCGTATGAAGGGAGCAAAGGGTGGATCACCGACCTGTTCGACGAGGCCCGACTTATTCCGCCCAATGGCCTTTCAGGCCAAAAATTGGGAAACTATAAATTGGAATTTTAAATGAAATTTGAGGAGTTCTCACCCAGTTACACAGAGTTCTTTTCAGTGTTTTTGATTCCCAAGTATGAGAGTTAGAGTTTTCTTTTAGTTTTTGAGCTTCCATTGAAGACTTTGAGGATTTCTAAGTGGGTTTTTGTATTTATTCAATTTGGACCATTGTAAACACTTGAGAACATTTACCCAGATCATGGCTAATGTGTTTGGTAATCATTTTTCTCTTTTTATGATGTGTAGCTAATACCCCAATTCTTTGGGTGTGATCATGTGATTATTTGCTTAATTTGATTATGGGTATTGTTGTTTAATAATTTATTTGTTAGTTTAATGTGGGTTTGATTGATAGTTGAGTGGTAATTCATGAATTGTAGTTGCAATTACAATTCTAGCTTAGTATTTTAGGCTTGCTCGAGAGAGAGGTTCTAAAGCCAACGTGATCAATTGATGATTGTAGTGTGTGGGTCCTTGTGGATTCAGCTCGAGAGATTGAATCTTTGCTCATTCCTACCTATCTAGCTCGAGAGAGTAGATAAATTAAGGTTTTGGGCTGTTTTGTAGTGTTAAGCTTGTCGATGTTGGAGAGAAATCGTCTGAATCGTAATAGTTGTTCGAGAGAAAACTATTGCACTTATAGTCCAGTCTACCCACAATGTTTCAGCAAGTTATTGTTAAATCTCAATTACCCATATCACGTAATTAGTTTATAATCGATCACATCTCGAGAATTCCTCTTAATATTGTTGTATCCCCTGTTTTCGTACTTGTTTTAGCTATTAATTGCAAACCAATCCCCCCATCTGACATTTGTTTTCACCGCTTTTAATTTAACTACATGTTTTCGATAATTTCTATTCCTACCACCAATTAGATTACATTCGTAACTTCGTGACTGAATTTGAACACGTACCGCTCCCCGTGGGTTCGACCCCAACTCTTTGTTGCATTTTATAATAGAATACGATCTCCCACGCCTAGTATTGGATGAGGTGTTGTTGAACGTTTATCAGTAACAAACAACATCGTCTTTGTCCATCATTTAAAAAAAACATTTTATCAATATTTTGATAAAAAATGATGGACAAAGTGGCATTGTCTATCGGTTCTTTTAAAATAATATATATATATATATATAAAACAATCTTAGACCCGCCTATGTGGCGCCCTTAGTGATCAGGATTCTTATTTAACCCTTCTTAAAAGTCACAACCTTACGGAAAAGTCACAACTCTTTAGAAATGCCAGAACTCTTCATAAAAGTCACAACTGTTTATTTTTCATTCCCGCCTTTTAAAACCCAACACATAATTCCAAGGCACCAGTAGAAGAAAGAATAAACAAAGAAAATTGATTTCACTGGCAATTCAATCTTATTACTCTTGCGGCTCTCAATCAACAACTCATAGCGCTGCTGGAATGGTTGAATGAATAACATTTGATTTTTTAGTAAACAAAACTTCTATTTCTATCTTTATTATTTGTAGGTTTTTTTTTCCGCTTTAGGGGAGTCGAATTCAAATACAATAATTAATCTTCTGATATAGTGTGTTTCTTTCCTCAAAGTTTTCTTCCTCCAATTTCATGAAGCTTAATCTTTTACTGTAAGTCATAGTGATTCATGTAACTATTGCATTTTCTTTTTGCTATTTTGGTGATTGTTAACTTTGTTAAAAATCCTAGCAATGATGATTGCAAATTGATTTTTTTTTTATCCTTTTCTCTATGCTTATTCATATAGTTTTTGAAAAAAATGCTTGTGGGTTGTGCTATATTTGATAGCACAAAATGACAAATATGTGATAACTAATATGGAATCAATGGTGAAGTTTGTTAAAAGAATAAAAAAATTGCTCTCTCTCTAGCCACAATTAGTATATCATTTTGATTGTTTTGTCATAGGTATAAATATTTTGTATGTCACTACACTCTTCCTAGAAAATTAGTATAGAGACAATTAGTCCACTTCTTTTTTTGCAAGTTGATTACTTTGCCATATTTCTTCTTCTCTTCTTTTTGGGCATAATAAAAGATGAAGTTTTCTTGAAACTAACAGATGCCCAAAATATAGTATAACAAAAACAATTTTTATCGGCAATAAATATGTACATTAACGAAGAGTGCTAGCGCAATCGATATTAATTAATCGTTATTAGATTCAATGTCGTTATAGACTTCAGGGACATTTATAGAGAGTACTAATTGCTTCTAAAAATACATATTTAGCGGAGAGTAAGCTATTAATTGTTGTTAAAGATTATTCTTGTTGTAGAGATAACTCTTTCTTTTGACTTTTTCAATTAAATTTGTGAACTTCAAACTTGGATACAACCAGGCAGACTATCTTTTTGAAAAATATGTTAATCAACATGCCTTTTTCTTCTTGATTGTTAGGAAAGTAAGGTCGTCTTTATTATTATTTGTGGATATTTTCGAGTTCAAGTGTTCACAAATTATGTTGTGAGATTTTAATATGTTATGTATCAAAATTTTGGCTTAGAATATCCAGTTGTGAACAGTTCCATTCAGATGCCACCTACTGCTTGGTTGATTATTACATTAATTCTTTGTAACTTCACACTATAACCACAACAATAACTATGGTTCAATTCCAAATAAGTTGGTGTTGGTGATATGAAGCCTCAACAACAATTATGACTATTCTGAGACAATGAGGAAAAACCTTTATGATATTAACAATTTTAGGGTCATTTTTGACATATACATGATACAACATGCTATAATAAAAAAGAGATTGATGGATCATAAGAAAGGAGCCGAAGGTCCTCCATTTGAATTTAGTTAATTATGTTCTTCTATGGACGTGATGTTCCACTTTACTTGGGAGTGTTGTTGTTCGAGGCTTTTTGGTCTCTTCTTCAACATCTAATGTTGTTCTTTATTACTTTCTGGAATTTAGAAAACTTCGTTACTTCTGAACAACTATTTCAATGGATATTTTTTGTCACGCTCCGAGCCTACACCCTGGACGTAACTGGCACTCGAGAACCATTGCTAATCCCCAAGAGAACCCTTGGCCTGGCTCAATACTTAGCGAAAGATTCACTCAACAATATATGACCTCAATTTGCAAAGATTAACTCAAAAGTCTCAAGATAAATAACTTAGAATATTTAAATTATTCGACTAGCCATAAAACGCAACTCAAGTCTTAAAACATTAACAATGGAAATGGAAAAGACTCCTCAAAACAGTACTGCCTATGAAGCCTCTAATAACTAGAATGAAAGTCGAGACAAGACCCACGACATCCTAACAAAACTAGCAGTAAAGTGGAATCCTTTGGAAACAAAGAGGCTCACAAAAGCAAATCTAGAAATGCAAGTGGTATCAACTGAGAGCCTGTTGATGACCCTTAATACATGTATCTACATTATAAAAAGATGCAGGCCAAATGGCGTCAGTACATTGAATGTACGAGCATGTACGAGCATGTAAGGGGAACTCTAAAGCATATACATAAGCTTGAACTGATAAAAAAAAGAACATACTCACCTTATCTCAACTCAATTCAAGGATACTCAACTCAACTCAATATAGAAGCAACAATAAAGATGCAGTATAAAGAAAGCTTTTAAAACAGTATATAATAACTCAATGTATGTAAAAATACAGTAATAAACTCTTTACTCGTGTTTGGTAGACCCTGTATCCGACAACTGCCATCACTATGATCTATGTGATTATACATCATCTCGCCCACGCTACTAGAACTGTCTTATACCTTGACGGAGTATAAGACATCCTCAACTAAGTGGATCCACTAAGATATGCTTAAAAGCAATAATGAATCATCTAAAAAGTATGATCCTTTACCCATGTTGGCATACATGGTTTATGAGGATTTTGACTTGTCTGAACTCATCCCCATAACGGTGCTCAATACTATGCCCAATAATAAATATAACTCATTCTCATATGTTTTGAAGAAAACATAACTCCTCCTCAATTTGAGATAATTACTCAAAAGCTCTCTTAAAAGAGATAATGCTTGAAAACTCCTCATGAACTCATTTATAAAACAAAATTCCATCTCATTTTAAATGTAAAAGATTTACATGCTTGGGAATACTTGTCCCCTCATACTCATTTGAAAAAATGAACTCAAATCACCTCATCCTCATACTGAAGTACTCAACTCTAAATTCAAGTTTAAAAATATTGAAAAAGACTTCTCAAAGTGACTCAAAAAGCTTTCTCAAACTTTACTCTAAATCTTTGCTTTAAATTGAAAAGTGAAATTAACAGACATGTTTAGGATATATGAATGATTTCTTGATGATTTACGAAGATTTAGATAGTTGGTATCGAGAAGGGAATGAAAGTTAAGCTCAAAGGAACAAGTACGGAACGAGAACGAAGAAGGAAATTTGCCTGAGGCTCTGGGCGCAGGGGTGGTGCGTCGCTCCAGGCCTTCAATTACTGGGGGGTTATTTTTTGCACACTGTTGGCACCCCACGCCACCCCTGCGTTTGGAAGGGGGGAAATTCTATGCCTAAGGGTCAGTTTGTCTCTTGTCTTAAAGCTAGGAAGATGATTTCTAAGGGTTGCATTTACCATCTAGTTAGGGTGAGAGATGTAGATTCCAAAACCCCTACTCTTGAGTCGGTCCTCGTTGTGAATGACTTTTCGAAAGTTTTCCCTGATTATTTTCCCGGTATTCCTCCCGAAAGGAAAATAGACTTAAGTATTGACCTTCTCCCAGATATGCAACCTATTTCTATTCTTCCTTATAGAATGGCTCTGGCAGAACTGAAGGAGTTGAAAGAACAATTGAAGGATTTGTTGGATAAGGGTTTCATCCGATCGAGTATCTCTTCATGGGGTGCTCTGGTTTTGTTTGTTAGAAAGAATGATGGTTCTCTTCGTATGTGTATTGATGCGGTTAAGAGTTGGCCAAAACCTCTAACCCCTTCTGATATTAGAAGCTTCTTGGGTTTGGCCGGTTACTATAGGAGGTTTGCTGAGGGATTTTCTTCCATTGGTTCTCCTTTGACGACTTTGACTCAAAATAAGGCTAAGTTTGTATGGTCCGAAGCTTGTGAGAAGAGTTTCCAAGAATTGAAAGATAGACTTATTTCCACTCTAGTGTTGACTTTATCGGAAGGTACATATGGTATTGTAGTGTATTGTGATGCCTCTAGAATTAGGTTGGGATGCGTGCTTATGCAAAATGGTAAAGTTATTGCCTATGCTTCAAGGCAACTTAAGATCCATGAGAAGAATTATTCTACCCATGACCTTGAGTTAGCGGCGGTGGTATTTGCCTTAAAGATATGGAGGCATTATTTGTATGGTGTTCATGTTGATATTTTCACCGATCATAAGAGTTTGAAATATACGTTTAACCAAAAGGATTTGAATCTTCGCCAAAGAAGGTGGCTTGAGTTATTGAAAGATTATGGCATGAGCGTTCTCTATCACCCCGGTAAAGAAAATGTGGTGGCGGATGCTCTTAGTAGATTATCTATGGGTAGTGTGGCTCATATTGATGATGATAGAAAATAGTTGGTTCGTGATGTTCATAGATTGGCCCGGTTGGGAGCTCAGTTAGTGGACTCCACTAAGGGTGGTGTTATGGTTCATAATGGTTTCGAATCATCTTTTGTGGCGGATGTGAAAGCCAAGCAAGGTCTTGATCCCATTTTGATTTACTTGAATGAAGCGATACTTAAGAAATATATTGAGGCTTTCTCCCGAGGGGGAGATGGTGTACTTAGATATCAAGGTCATTTGTGTGTTCCTAATGTTGATGACTTGAGGGAATAAATCTTGTTAGAAGCCCATAGTTCTCGGTATTCCATTCACTCGGGGGCCACCAAGATGTACTGTGATTTGCGGAGATCTATTGGTGGAATGGGATGAAGAAGGATATTGCGGAATTCGTGGCTAAGTGTCTGAATTGCCAACAAGTGAAGGTTGAACATTAGAGACCGGGAGGTATGTTCCAAGACATTGGTATTCCTACTTAGAATTGGGAAGATTTGAATATGGACTTCATAGTAGGGTTTCCACGTACTCGGCGACAACATGATTCAAATTGGGTTATAGTAGATCGGATGACAAAATCAACTCATTTTATTCTCGTCAAGGTTTCTTATTCGGCGGAGGATTATGCTAAGTTATATTTGAGAGAAATGGTAAGGTTGCATGGAGTTCCCTTGTCCATTATTTCTGATCGTGGTACTCAATTCATATCTTAGTTTTGGAAGTCCTTCCAAAAGGGTCTTGGCACTAAAGTTAAGCTTAGCACAACTTTTCATCCGTAAAACGATGGGCAAGTGGAGCGTACTATCCAAACTTTGGAAGATATGTTGAGGGCTTGTGTGATTGATTTTAAGGGTAACTGGGATGACCATTTGCCATTGATTTAATTTGCCTATAATAATAGCTATCACTCGAGTATTGATATGAATCCATTTGAGTCTCTTTATGGTAAGAGGTGTAGATCTCCTATAGGTTGGTTTGAGGTGGGTGAAGTTGCCTTGATAGGTTCTGAGTTAGTTCATGAGGCTATATAGAAAGTTCGACTTATTAGAGAAAGGTTGAAAATGGCTCAAAGTTGAAAAAAGTCATACGCCGATGTTAGAAGAAGGGATCTTGAATTTGATATTCATGATTGGGTTTACTTGAAAATTTCACCTATGAAGGGTGTAATGAAGTTTGGTAAGAAAGGGAAGCTTAGTACCCGTTTTGTAGGCCCATATGAGATTTTGAGACGTGTTGGTAAGGTTGCTTATGAACTTGATTTGCCTAATGAGTTGGCGTCGGTGCATCTTATTTTTCATGTCTCTATGTTGAAGAAATGTGTTGGTGATCCGACATCCATAGTTCCTTTAGAAGGTTTGGGAGTTAAGTAGAATCTTTTTTATGAGGAAGTTTCGGTTGAGATTTTAGACCGGCAAGTTAAGAAGTTGAGAAACAAGGAAGTTGCTTCCGTGAAAGTGTTATGGAGGAATCATTTAGTTGAGGGTGATACTTGGGAGACCGAGGCCGATATGATATCCCGATATCCTCATCTCTTTCCTTCTAATCCTACTCTAGCTTGAGGTAATGAGTTCCTCATGGTTTGTTCTTTGTTTTGGAGTCATGTGTGTTTTAGATATTCCCATAATTTCCTTATGTTATGCATGTTCATGAAAAACTTGTGTTTTGAAAGAAAATGAGTTTATGTGATTGATTTTCCTAATGTTGTTGTGCATTGAGTATGAGTTGCCTACAGACTTCATGAGATGAATTGTCGAACATGCTTTAGCTATGCTATTGAGTATGAATTGTATAAAGGCTCCATGAGATTGTGTTGAGCATGCTTTTAACTTGGTGAAGGTAGTTCCTCCTTGAATATGCGAAATCTGAAATTTCATGCATATTGATTTGATAGGTCTAGTTCCTACTTTCCTTATGATGCATTGAGTATGTTTAGCTCAGAGTTGATGTTTTCTCCTTGGTTATGTGTAGTTTGATGATATTGCATGCATGATGGGCTGCAAGTATTGAGCCTTTTCTCTTAAAAGGTGTCTAGAATCTCATTCGAGGATGAATGTTCCCAAGGAGGAGATAATGTAACAACCCGTATTCGGAAAGAGGCAATATTTTCATTTTTCAGAAGTTGCAGGTGCCAAACCACGCAGGCCACCCACAGTCCGTGGATGGGACCACAGACCGTAGGTGTGGTCGGCAGATGGCTCCCCAAAAGGGTCCAAAAAGTGTGGACCTACGGCCTGAACCAATGAACCATTGGTGGGACCACGGTCCGTGGTCGAGGGCCTGTGGTCCAGACCCCGAAAAACCAAGTCTCTGACCACGAACGACGGTCGTGCAGGACGGCCCGTCGTCCTGTCCACGGTCCGTCGGTCGTGGCCTTGGGTCAACACAGTTATGTTTCAGGGTTAGTTGGGTATTTTCCTAATTAATTAGTTCCTATACTATGTCGTTTTGCCTATGTATAAAACCCTTATATAAGTATTTTAACCCCAAAATTTCCCAATAGAAATAATTCTCTCAATTTACAAAAGAAGATCAAATCCTCTCCCCAAAATATTTCTCTCTCTAGAACTTGAAGAAGAAGGATTCAACTAGGGTTTCAAGCCAAAGTCTCAATTCCTCCATTGAAGATAAGCATTAGGACTAGAGGTATGATAGTTTTAATCCATGGATTCCTTTCATCCATGGAGTTCCTGAATTCTCTTATTTTCAAAGGTAATAACCCCCAATTATGTTAGGGTTTTCTTCAATTACCATGGGTTCTCTTGATTATTGATCCAAATGATTGAATTATGTTTTAATATGCATGGATTGATGATTTACCATTGTTTTATGATGTCCCCCTATGAACTCATGTAAACCCTCATGTTTTCCAAATTATGATCATATGATATGGGTTGTTGGTTATGAAAGAGGAGTTTTATGAACTAAAGCATGAAGTGATAGAATCACATGAATTTATGCTGAAATCCCTATCTAATCCTTGAATTATAGATGTGGTGATTGAAAGTAGGATTTGAACCTTGAAAGGGCAAATTATGAGTTTATGCATGATCTTATGAAACCTATGTAAATGTTTTAAGGATGCTTTGAGAGTACAATATCAATGATGATGTTGTTGTTATGTTGTTGAAAGGGCATTCTCATAAACACATACAAATATAATTGTGAAAGGTTTTCTCACATAATAAGGATTCTTAGGTTTAAAGTTTTTCTCACCCAAATGAATCAAAGACAAAGAGCTATCCTAATGAAACTTAGCTTGGATTAACAAGATGGCATGCCCTTTCATGGATAATAAGAACAAGTGAGAAATGACTATTCCGTGGGAATCATGCTTAGCACCGAGAATATATTGGGATGGGAGCTCTCCCATTAGTAGATGCCAGGTTTATAGTAGAAATCTCTTTATACCTTACCTATGTGCCCCCATAGGATGATTGTATATATAGACATTAGCTAGTGGATCCAATTAAGCTAGAAGTTCATGGTCCTTACCTTGGAAAGTAGGACAACCCTTTTCGGTGTGGGAGACACCGGGGGATCATGTTATAGCTCACATGGTCTCTATGTAGGTTAAGGTTCATTCCCACAACAATATGAATAATGAACTAAGGTTACTCAAGGAGTATCTCATATGTGTCCAAAGGTTTTAATGATGATTAGCTTGCATTGACCATGTTTTATGAAGTACGTCTTTTAACATTATTATATCATGTTTTAGCTTGGCCAATTGCATGTCATAAAATGTCTCGTTTTAGCATGATTTAACTGTTTTATGCATGGCTATCATACTTGATACATTGTTTTGTACTAACGCATACTCTTGCCTACATTTTTCCCAAATGTAGTGTCCGATATTTAGGGTTCTCAGTTTCGTGGCTAGAGGTTGGCTTGATTGATTTCCGAGCTTTGGTGAGTCCTCATGCATTCGAGGATGGAGTTATATTGTTTTCAGTTTCAATCTTACTTTTCAGTTTTGGACATAATGTATGGGCTTGACCCAATTTCATTCTATTGTATTAGATGGCCAATGAGACAATGTGTCCAGACTTCCGCTTTTCTTTTATGTAAATGTTGGACTTGAAATATTGTCTTTACTTCTATTATTTTATTTCTTATGTTATGCTATGCTAAGTGGCTTGTATGGTGCCTCTCGGGGTCTTATACGCCATGTTACATCTTGGGTGTTCCCCTGGATCGTGACACATACCTCAAAAGAATTCAGTTCTTGGCGATTTCCCCGAAATCTTGAAGAATTTCTGAAAAACTTCCTCTTTTCTCCTCTTGAACTTTGCCCTAGTTTCTTGAACACTTTAGACTTGAATGAAAATTGATTTTAATTTTGACCCCTAATTGGGAAAACAAAATGTGTAGGCCTAGTGGGGTAAGGAAAAAACCAAAATACCCCTCCTTAATTCGGATGAATTTCCTCAACTTGACACGCTGTACTCAAATGGCTCATTCGTAATAAAAATTTAGCAAACTCGGTGGCGTTGGGAAGAGGACTCAATGACCTTCGATTTGATATCTTCTGGGCCACCTAACTCATCATGTGCTGAAAGGTATGGTCGTTTGAAGTTGACCCAAAATTCATAATTTAAGAATAACTTGCACTAATATCAAATTGGCTATTTCTAATTTAGTTCTTTCTAAAATTAGCCCTTTCTAAGACCGAGGTGTTACATTTTCTTAGACATCTTTATTATACTTAAAATCTCTCTATGACTCATAATTTTTGTGCAACAAAAAATAAAAATTAAAAAAATATAGCACTTTAAGATTTCGCAGGAACGCTTTGCCTTAAGATAAAATGTTCTTGACAATATAGTGTATGTATCTAAAATACAGATATTACCGAATGATCATATGTAAGTTTAATAAAATAGTTCAATCACGTGCGAAGCTCAGGTAATTTACCTAGTTAATTATAACCGACGGACAACATCGTTACAATGTAATTAATTATTATTATTTAATTAAAAGCGACGAGCGGCGTCACAATTGATAATAAATGAATAAAAATTAATTTTATAGATATATATTTGGTGAAAAAATCCATCAACAAAAATGGTGGTTTGAGTCACTATCCGTCATTTTTGCTAAAAGAAATTTAAAAAAATTAAAATACTGGTTAGTGTTGCAAATTGCGTCGCTTTTTTGGAGAGACCTAGTCCATCATTTTCTCAACTCTTTTTAGTAATGTATATTCTACATTCATGCACTTAAAAAAATATAATTGATAATTTTGATATATAAAATTTTCAAATACATCGCTCAGAGTAGTTATCTTTATTTTTAAAGAACACTTGAAAAAATTGATTGATCAGAATTTGATGTAGTTTTTTGCTATTTATACGGTGCATGTATAATTGTTTATAGACGGATAAGCTAAAGCAATTTGATTGATTATAATTTGATTGCAGTGTATAAATTTGTTTTGAATTTATGTATTCGACAGAACATAAAAAACATGTCCTCCCAATATTATATAATGTTTTTTATTTTTTTTAATATTGATTTTCATACGGAATTCACGTGTAAAGAAAATACCTAAAGACCAGTGTGTATATATATATATATATGAGAAAGGAAAATAATATTTTTGACCCAATGAAGTAACAATACGGATAATTTTGACTGAATGACATTCTTTTTAGAAAATGATAATAATAATTTTGAACCAAACTATTAATGATAAAGGATAATTTTGACAGTCAATGTCATTCTTTTTGGAAAATGATTATGATAATTTTAAACCAAACTATTAATGATAAAGGATAATTTTGACAGTCAATGTCATTCTTTTTGGAAAATGATAATAATAATCTTAGACCAAACTATTAATGATAAGGATAATTTTGATTGATAATATTGTCATTCTTTTTGAAAAATGATAATGATAATTTTAAACCAAACTATTAATGATAAGGATAATTTTGACAATCAATGTCATTCTTTTTGGAAAATGATAATAATAATTTTAGACCAAACTATTAATGATATGGGTAGTTTTGACTAGTAATGTCATTCTTTTCGAAAAACGTTACAAAAATTTGAAAACTAATTCTTGACCCTTTTTTTCTGTGCTCATTCATTCCTATAAAGTCCACAACACCTTAATCAATTTTTGTGATCATTTTGATACAATTTGATAAGTAAACTTCTTGAGATACTGATTAGGAATCATGAAGAACTTTTCCAATGTAGCTGTCTTTGCATTTTTCCTCTTCATTGTTCTTGGTAAGTCACATTTTATTTAATTAATAAAATCTTCATGAAAATTTGTGAATCTATTGCATATAATATTTCCAAAGTAGTAGTATGTATATAGGATTATAATTTGGTTTAGAATTTTTTGTTTAGTGAGGATTTGAATATTTGACTTTTCTAGATTATTGAAATTTAGGCAAACGATGAAGACATGGAATCCATGAATCATCTTATGCATGAAATATAAAGTTAAATAGTATTTTTTTTTGTAAGACTACTTCTATCAACAACATATCAATACAAAAGTTGAATACCCTTAATCCAAAGAGATAGGATGCTTCATAAAGATTCATTACGTGTTCAAAGACATTTATTCTTCTTGACATCTGTTATTTTGGTACAAATTTTTTTATTTCTTAAAATGAAACACTTCCACCAATTTGAACTTATAGGAATCAACTTTACTTTGTGTTTAGATGAATCATGTTGTTGTCATTCATCTTAAAATGTCTTAATTTTGAAAAAAATAAAATAATTTATAGACAAAAACCAAGTATACCTCTAATATATTTTTTTTTCACTTTACAAGTGTTTAATCTTTGTTTTTCTCTTCCCAATGTGTTCTCTTGCATGCCTCAACTTGATGTACTAACTTCATATTCATTAAATAATTAATTGTTTTTAAATCTTATTCTTTTTTTTTGTGTCCAAAACAAATGTAGTTACTACAACAAAAGGAGCTAAAGTATGTCTATTTCCCTTTGAAGTCCCCCAACCTTGTGACTCAAATAACTGCAATACCCAATGCAAGCAACAATTTGGACAAAAGCCACCGGGTGCTGTCAAAGGGCCACTTCTTGGAGGAAGTTGCATTGGTGAAAATTGTGTTTGCTCTTTTTGTTGCAAAGAGAAATGTGCTGATTTACATTGATGAATTCTCTTACTTGCTATTTCTTTAAAAGTTCATATGGACTTTGGAAAGAAATATATAGAAAATTTAAATCAAAAGTTTAGTTGTATTTGATTGTTGGAGAATTATATGTTGTTTGCTCAAGTCTGTGTAATATGGAAGGATTGAATTTATTTTGCGGGTTCAAAGGCACAAAACAATTATTTTGGAAATTATTTCAAGAAAATGTGTATTCCCTCCTAATTTTCGATAGAATAACCCCATGATATGCTTAATATTATACCTAAAAGATAATGTAATATACGGTTGTATGAAAATACAATAATTCAATAAGACTGGGAAAAAGTTTAACAGAGAACAATCGAGAAAAGCTACCGATCGGATGAATACTTGACTAGAAGTCTAATTTCTATCCCCTAATGATAGAGAAAATTGTGTGTGAATTAATAACTCAAATTGCTAATTGAATTAATTGTAAAACTATTACGATTAAAGAACTAAGGTTGCGTCCCCCTTTTATGGAATGCACCATTTTAGGTTTTCATGAAACTAGTAGATAATTTGATTTTCTAGCTATACACTGGATCCATATACCATCACACAATCTCTGCCAAGAAATGAACGATTGCTCTCAATATAATTTTTCCAAATCTATACGAGTTATTTAAAAAAGAGCGATCGATATATATATGCCAAGTAAATAAAATATATTTTTACAAAAATTTATTAAATGAGGGTTAACACTGGAGTTCTTGCTTATTATTCTACCAAATCCTAAAACTAAAGTATCATAACATAGGTTACTATGTGCAACCACCAATGTAACGACCTGATTCTGTTGTTATGGAAAAGCCAACGGAGAAATTTTTTGGGTCGGAAAACTTTTTGGTAGTAACTTGAGAATTCCTAGTCTAGTCCAGATTTGGACGAAATCTGAGTTAGTGAGGTCTATGGAGATCTGGTAATGAATGAAAGATCTAATTCTAAATTTGATCACATGACTAGATAGCTAAGATGTTAAGGAACCTGTACGAGTTTACGGAATTGAATTCAGGCGAGTAGAACTCCCGAATACGATCTTAGAGTGAACGGGTATTTTCTGAGTGTCATGGGATGAAGGTGTGTTGTGAAATGGGGGTTTGAAACTCTTAATTTAGCTCTCTGTTTCCGTGCAAGCCGCTAGGGCAGGATTATTTCTGCAAGGGCAGGGCCGTTGTAGCGGGACGAGGTCTGCTGTAGCGGGACGAGGTCTGCTGTAGCGGGACGAGGTCTGCTGTAGCGGGACGAGGTCTACTGTAGCGGGACGAGGTCTGCTGTGGCGGGAAAGTCGCGATTTAAGTCAGAAATAAACCCCAAAAACATTTTATTTTACACTTTTTGACTTTGAGAGCTAAGGAACGATCCAGGGCTATTTCTTGAAGGTTTTCCACCTCTTCTAGCACTAAAGGTAAGGATTTTACTCCCCTAATCCATTTTTCGATCCGTAGAACTTGGATTCTTGGTTAATTACTATTGGGGGACGGTTTTGATTTGAAACTAATGGTGGAAAAAACCCTAAATTGGGTATTAGGATCTTGGGTTTGGTCTAGGGTTATTGAGTTTGTTATAAAACGGATAATTAGACCTTTGATTGTTGATCCTTGCCTATATTAATTGTTTGTAGACATAGAACAAGCAGAAATAATCCGGAAAGGGAAGATTCAAGTGCCTAGGGGATTCAAGCTTGGATTCGAGGTAGGTGATGGTTGTGATTTCATGTTTTGCGTGATGTATGTTAGTAATTGCTTCATTGTAATGCATGCATGTATGTGAATGAAGCCTATTGATCACACCTAATGTAAATAAGTATGAACGAAGAACTACATGCCATGAATAACCTCTTGTTGTATGATTGTGAGAATATATATTGTTATTGTGATTGTGGTTTGTTGAATGGAGCGGCTGTCACGATTCGACACATTAACTGGGATCGGTTGCCACGTACTGGCATAAACATTGGAACGAGTGTCATGATCCGACACACTAACTGAGATCGGTTGCCACGTACCGGCATAAACATTGGAGCGGGTGTCACAATCTGACACACTAACTAGGATCTGTTGCCACGTACCGGCATAAACATTAGAACGGGTGTCACGATCCGACATACTATCTTGGAACGGATGTCACGATCCGGCACACTAACATTTTGAGTATGGGTTCCATGAGAGGACCATTGAATTGGGTTCCATGAGAGAACCATTGATTTGTTATAGCTACTTGTTATTGAGAATGTGGAATCGTATTGATCCTGAAATGATAATCGGTGTATATATATATATATATATATATATATTGTGCTTACTGGAATAGCGACGTGATCCTACCAGTACACTGTGGTTGTGTACTGATACTGCACTTGCTTATTCTTTGTTAAGTACAGGGCATTTTCAGGCGGCTATTGATAGACCTCAGCTAGGTGACTATTGAGCGTGATCGGATTCAAGGGTGAGCCAGTTCTTTCAGGCTGCCATGGATCTTTCTTGTTTAAGTCCACTCTTTTTGGACTCAGACTATTTGTTTAAGGTGTTTATTTAATTTCGGGGTTGTACCCCTTGTTCTTAGACTTGTCATTAGTAGAAGTTTTGGTACAATGACTTTTAGGTTCTAGGGGTTGTTCTTCCACTTTTGTTTGGCTAGTTTATTTAAACCCTTGGAGTTTATGAGAACTCTATACTATTTTTGCATTTAAACCTGCTTCTGTTCCTTTAAATGCCTAGTTTTCGTTAGTTTGCTTAGTCGGGTTATAGTAATGGTTCTCCCACCGGAGGGTTAGTGTGGGTGCCAATCACGACGGTCTGGGTGTTGACAACCAACCACCGATAAAAATGAAAAATAACTCAATATTCTAAAACTAAAAAAATCATGAAATAAAAAAATTGTAAAATTACTACACACATATTGGGTCCACAACCTCAATAGATGATTTAGCTAATTAATCTGGGGTGTATTTTGATAACATTCAAATTACTCACAAAAACTATTAAATGAGTAAGCGATCTCTAGCGGTATAAATACCTAATAAAAGAGTCCGGGTCGAATCCCACAAGGATTGATATCATTCGAAGAATTCAATTAGGAAATTAAAGATGTAAACCAATTCGTTGTAGCAATGGGTGGATGATTCCAACAAATTTAATAAAAGGGTTTTTGAATCAATTATCACAATTCAACTAAAAACAGGGATTTAAACAAGTGAAAGACGATCTAGGGGTGTGGGAGTTGGTATAAGCATCAAATAGGGGTACAACTGTTTGCTCAATAATGCTAGACAAACATGGATAGGCTGGGTAATCATCAACGTCATAAATCTTCTTCCGATTTCAATGCATCATATTATAGAATCTCCTTTCGGTCTCATCCATGTAAAATACAAATCAACCCAATACCTTACGAAAATATCTCTTCCGAGCAAATTTGACAATTAGAATTGAACCACAATTTAACAAATAGAAGGCAATTGCTAAATTTCATGAACCGGGGAAGGGCCTTTAATGTTTGGAATGTAAATTATTGTATTTTAACGTACAACAAAAAAAAGAGGTTGGACAGTATGAATGTTTTTGTTGTTTAAAGCATAAATTTGAATAATTTTGGGAAGAACTTTGAATGAATAAATGGTCTGGTAGGTTGGTAATATAATAGGTTAACTGAATTATTCAAAGTATGAGTAAATATAGTTCGACGAAGTGAGAATCAATCATGGCATCCCGTGGGTTGGGTATTTCAATTTGTTATAAATTAGCCATAAAAAAAGAGATTTTGACAAGAGAACGATATAATGTGATTATAGATTGATTGGAGGGAGTCATACGAATTGCTTGAGATGACGAGTTTTGTATTTCGACACAAACACTCTGAGTAGTAATCTTACCACAATTTGTGTCTTATAACTTTCACGATTTTAACATGGTTTATAAGGTGAATGCTTTACCGAATGTTTTGAACTTGCATATGGGACAAGTCTTTTACTTGATATGATACCGAAATAGTTATTTGAGATGAACTCAATTTTATAAGACATGTTTCTTGATACCTGAGATATGATTACCGTTATCGAAAGGGTTTACTAGTTTCCATCACATGTCTTACTTAGTCATCTGATAAAAAGAATAGTCCAAAGGTTCGAAGTCATCAAGAGTCACCTTTATAAACACTCCCTCTTCCAATTAAGGGAAACAACCAAGAGTAGTTGGAAAGGCCAAGAAAGAGGTATCGTTGCATCACTGTGAGGGATTTTTGTGCACCTATGTGACATTTTGTATATCTCTTTTGTGGAATGAGTACTAATTTTTTTCTCTTCACAATAGTAACATTAGAGTGTTAACGTTAAGACACTTATCTTCCCGTACCAATTCAAAGTTAAAAATGGACATAATGACTAGAGGCACACAACAAAATAGGGCCAGACCAGCTCCAGGCAGCTACAAAATTCAGATTTGTCTAAAAAAATATGTAGCCTTGAGAATCTCTAAAGAAGAAATCTCCAAGGTTCTAACAACTCAAAAATCCTTAAAGGGTTTTAGTAAATATTCTTGGGTGAAATACTTAAAGCTTTGCGAGCTCTAGCATATTCCAACAAGAGTAATGTACATTTGGCAACATTCAGATGGTGACATGAAAAAATACATGGTTTTAGATTGTACTGTTCGGAATATCAATAGGAGAACACCAACGACTTGAAGTGGTTCACTAAGTTATTTATGGATTTTTTCTTCTCGACAGTTGGAAATATGTTACGTGATAAGTGATCAATCAAGTATTCATGCAAGAATACCAAAGCTAAGAAATTTTTGTATGAGAATTTTATCATGAGTCAAAACTTGTGAACACTTAAGACGTTGTGCAATACTTTTATTGGTTGGTTAATTTTTGACTTGTCGTTGAGTATGGATGAATTATCTTCCTTGAAGGAGGAGGAGAAGACAAAGGGAGTTATAAATTTTATTTTAACAGCTTTACGGTTTGTGAAAAGGAAAAGAAGTTATTATATCTAATCTATGTTAAGACATACAAGAGATCATATACCTAGTTGAACGAGTACCATTAGTGAGAAAATAAGATATATGTTTTCCTATGGATTTTCCATGACTACCATATGTATGAGGAGTAGATTTTTATAATGATTTGACACCTGACCCTAGCGCATTTCAGATCCTCCATACCGTTTGGCACCAAGGGAGTTGAGAGAGATAAAGAAACATTTTGTCGAACCTTATAGAAAGGACTTTATAGAAATCAATTATGCACAACTACCCCCTTTTTGAAAAAAAAGGAAGGCAAGTCTGTATTACTATGCATTTATTGCTAACTATTAAATACGGTAACAATAAGCAATAGACAACCATTGCCTCGTATATATGACATGTATGATTAATTTCAGGGGCATAATACATAAACATGACCCTTAACTTGACACCAGCTGACAACTATGACCTTTAACTTTGGGTGTGCACAAGTAAACACTTAAACTTGTATAAAATTGAACAAATAGACACATTTGTCCTACATGACACCTTACATGAAAATTTTGTGTCCCATGTGGCGTCCTACATGTATTATGCCATGTAAGACGAATGTGTCTATTTGTTCAATTTTATACAAGTTTAAGTGTTTACTTGTACACACCCAAAGTTGGAAGGCATAGTTATCCGTTGAAGCCAAGTTAAGGGTCATGTTTATGTATTATGCCTGACTATCATAAGTTTAGAATCTGAAAAGGATAATCCTTTGGTAGCTTTCAGAATCTGGGGGATACCTTATAAGTTCCTAATGAAATCATTGGACAGATCATGCTCCAATTACATTCATGAACTTAATGAATATGATCCTCAAGACTTTTACTGAAAGGTTTATACCAGTGTTTATTAATTATATTGGGATTTATACTAGTATCCAAAAAGAACGAAAGGGTCATCTCAGGATTGTGTCTCAAACACTACAAAAATATCATCTTTAGGCAAAGTTCTTCATATATGAATTTTAATTAGACTCAATGACACTTCTCGATCACACATATTAGAACTTAGGATATAGAAGATTGTGCAATTCAAAATATAGAAGATTCACTACTTCTGTAGAGATTCACAATAATAATTATTTTTTGCTTAACCAGCAAGGGTACATGCATTTCATGTTGGATTCGTCAGAATAATAGCACCATTGACAAAGTTAACGTCGGAAAACGTGCAGTTTTGATGAAAGGGGGAAACTTTTCTGAACTCAATACATAGTTAACCACTGGATAATGTATTTCTTACAATCAGGATCTAAAGGATTCACCTTGTGTTGTGATGTTTCATGATTGAGATTAGGAATTATTTTCTTATGCAAAAATGGTTGTATGACAGATTATGCTTTGAGATAGGTTGGAGAAGTATCAGCACAACTATAACTCATAAAATGGAAATGATCACAATAAATCTGCTATGTAGAATTGGAGGCATAACTTAGATTTAAACACTTTACAGTGGTGTGATTTAACCACTGAAAACTATGATGGTACCATTCTATATCGTATCAAAAAGATGTATAGGGTAGGAAATCTAAGAGTAGGTTAGTATATATAACAACGACAAAGAGACTATGGCCAAAGATGTGCACAGACTCAATAGCACATGTATCAAGTTCAAGACATGTAGTTTAAACATATTGGACTGTAAGATTATTTTGGTTGTTTAAAGCATAAATTTGAATAATTTTGGGAAGAACTTTGAATGAATAAATGGTCTGGTAAGTTGGTAATATAATGGGTTAACTGCATTACTCAAAGATGAGTAAATATGGTTCGACGAAGTGAGAATCAATCATGGCATCCCGTGGGTTGGATATTTCAATTCGTTATGAATTAGCCAAAAAATGAGATTTGGACAAGAGAACGATATAATGTGATTATTAATTGATTGGAGGGAGTCATACAAATTGCTTGAGATGACGAGTTTGGTATTTCGACACAAAAACTGTGAGTATTATTCTTACCAAAATTTGTGTTTTATAACTTTCATGATTTTTACATGGTTTATAAAGTGAATGCTTACCGAATGTTTGAACTTGCATATGGGAAACAATCTTTTACATGATATGATACAAAATAGTTATTTGAGATGAACTCGATTTTATAAGACATGTTTCTTGATGATGGAGATATGATTACCGTTATAGAAAGGGTTTGCCAATTGCTTCAGAAATAGTATTTTGACATATGGTTTTGGTTAAAGTTTTATATAGTATGAGTTGACAAGAACTTAATGTCATGTGGTATTTTGAAATGTTTCTACTGATTACAAAGAAAAATATAAATGGGAGTAGACCTTGATGAATCCTGTAGCTAACAACGGGTTCGTTAGACCTGGTGCACATTGTAGTTACAGATTATCGATAAAGCCCTTGCTAGTGGGAAGGTAGAACTAGCATATCGTTACCGATATATCTCGAGTAGGGATCTACCAATATGGATATTTAACTTCTTTATGAGGAGTTCACCGTTATTGGTTACTTCTTCAAGAGAAGGCCACACTGATTACATGATTCATCCTTGGAAACCTCCTACCTATAAGATTTGATATGAAAATGTTTTTCTGAGTTCACTACTATGTGGATACATTGATTTTACTTACATGAGGCAAATAAGATTGAATGTTGTACCGTTTCTGAAAGGACATTGATTTCATCATTTTGATTATCACACTAGCATATTTTTTTGACTTGTCCCTTATTAAAATGGTTGTGATTAAGTGTTATTACTCACTGAGTTAGCATCTCACTCCCCGCTAAATTTTTACAGAGTACACATGTAGTGTTGGCGAGGACTATATTAACTTGAGCTAGCAAGTTGGAATTCCATGGTGAGCCTGTACTTGTTCATGTGGGCAGTAAGCTTATCTATTGTCATAGACATTTCTTGGAATTCTTAGAATCGCTCCACAGTCATTCCTCTTTTAGAAGTTATGCGTATTCTTTCGTATTGTAAATTTATGTCCAGTATGAGACTTCTTATATTTTTGGAGTTGGAATTAGTATTTTTATGCTTTGAATAGTCTATTGATGAATAAGGTGGATTATTGATGAGATTGGTTGGCAGTATTATTGATTTCTTGTACATAAATTTTTTGGATAGGCCCCAAAACAAAGGAAACTGTGTCCATTTTTTTGTAGATTTCTATTAGGGCTTGCTTTGGGATTCTTTCCCCTTAGCGCCAGTCATGATCCTTAAATGGATTGTGACACAACATAATCTTTTACTACTAATAAGTATATGCAATATTTCATTCATGCTCAAGAAGTTTCAAATGATTACTAGACGGTATCAATTTAAGCTCAAGCTCACTAATGCTCCCTTCTAATTCAAAACCATGCTTCAACAAAAGCATTTAAGTGCACTCACAACAAAAACGATTCTATGCTCTCACAAAACACATCAACAAAGAAGTTAAGAATCAATACAATTCTCATTATCTTAAAGAGAAATACATGCAAACTTCATCGCATAGGTTTATCCATATTTTCCAATCATCACACAACCTGATTTAAGCAAGATCTTAAGGGTCTTTTCAGGCTTCTAATGAGGCTGAGGGTAAAGGTATGGTCAATTTGGCTCAGCGACTTCACCTTTTCAAAGCATTGTTTCACTTATCTACACCTCTTTCCAAGTATTTTCATTCTTTTCATTTGGAGATTCAATCCTCAATTTTTCACTCAATTTTTTGAAACCCCTTTTATTTCATCAAGGCTTTATGCTTCATTCCATTTTCATGCATTCTTTAGTTTTTTTTTATAAGGAGGGGTTCCTTCTTTTTGCTCTAAACTTTAAGGTTGAGGCTCACTTTTCTTTCTTCTCTTTCACTTGGATTTCTTTCTTCCTTCCTTTCGACACCCCAACTAGGGATTTTGGTCTAAGTTGGTTATTCAAACAAACTAATGCTTAGAAAATTATTTATGGGTGAGAAGTTAGGGGCATCTTTGATTCAAGAGGATTCAATGAGGTTGAAAACAAATGGTACATTCTCATATGCTGCCAAGATGGCTGCACACCCTCACAAGGTAGTCACAAATGGTATAAAGATTTGGGTTCCCTTTCAAAATTTATGCCCAAGATCCTTTCTTGCATTCACCGAGGCTAAACTATTAGATTAACAAGACAAATTCTAGAAATCAATAAGCATGCTTTCAAGTAGGATCTCACACCACATGTCACTTCAAACATAATCATTTTACATAGCTATACAAAATTAAGAAGCTTGCATGGAATGTTCATTGCAAGGCTCATATCAATACGCACCTTGTTAACACAACAATCTAAAAGATCATTCAAAAGTAAAGCAACATTGGTTTCCTCTAGAAATACTAATACAAAACACATTTCTTATCTGAAGCACTATCCAAGACATCAATAGTGGATAAAATTGATCCCCGAATATAAAAAATGAAAACACAAGCAACAACAATCAATAGAAAGAAAAAAATAAAACCAAAAACCAACATAATATTATAAAACCAAAATGCTAAAATATCAAATATAACTGAAAATAACAAAATACAATCCAAAAGGGGAATGTAGGCATAGTTTCCCTCACCCCACCAAAAAGTAACTAGCATTATCCTCAATGCTAAAAATAATGACAGTATTGGAGTGAGATGAGTAAAAGGTCCCCCTGATAGGTTATGTCTCTGAAGTACTCTGATAGTATGGCCTGGTGGGAGTAGCATCAACTGGGGTATCAATGCTTGACACATCAGGAGGAGGAATAGTAGAATCTGAAGGACATACCCCACTAATGCCAATCTCGAAGGTCTCTAGATGAGATCTCTTCAAAGTAGTGTACACAATCGACTCCTCAATGTTCTACAACTCTACTTAGGACTCAATACTAACTTGCTCATTATCCCTCCTAAACTCATCCTCATCCGTCTCAGTAGCTGAATTATCATCATCCTCATCAGCTATCTACTCACACTCATCACCTACCAGCTGCTCAGCTATTCTAGAAGTCCATCTTCTCTCAGCTATATTAGAGGTATAGCTGTGGGCATCTCGAGCAAGGGAACCTCACCCCATAACATCAAAATATCGGTGGATCTCAATTTTTCCACATCTGCCCTCATAGAGGCTATATCGCTCTTCAACTTAGTCAGCCCAATAAAACTGTCCTCACATTGCTCATGCGCTTCAATTCTAGAAGTGAGGTTATGTAGACTCTACCCATAGGAATCCAATGTAACTCTACGGTTTACAACCTCAGCCTATACTGAATATTTGGTAGCCTCAATAGTTGTAGTATTCATCTTGGGTACTTCATTCTCAAGGGGAGATGCCTTCACATCCGCAAAATGGGCAAGGTTTCCCATTTGATAAATCAAGGTATGTGTCGAAAGAGGCCGGGATATGGAAAAAGGTGCATTTAAGGTAGATGGTGAAAAACATCTAGAAGGCACAGAAGGGGGGGGGGGAGGGAGTGATACCAAAAGTCTATACAGAAGGAGCAGAATGAACAACGTCTGATGCTAAGGTACTAGGATCCACTACCGGTGTGGTGCCAGGTGGTGACAACTTCCTTCTACCCAAGATGAGGCTGGGGTCATTCGACCTCCTTCCTTTGAATGTCATTGGATGAGGCTGGGGTCACTCGAACATCATATCTCTCCTGGAATGGGACTCCAGCTACCTCACATAGCTGCATGATGACAACATAGAATGTTAATGATATTTTCTCTTGCGTAGATCACATGAGCATCTCTTTCTTAATAATTTGACCCACAATAATCTCTTATCGATCAATAATGGTACCCACCAGGACTGCCTTTGGGAGACGGAGAATCGACTCATTTTAGAAAGGCATTAGGTTGCTGCTGATGAACCCAAACAATTATCGAGCCACTATGTTGATATCTTTCTTCTCTATCTTTACCCCACCAGCCAACCACACGGGATTAATATCCGAAATTAAGGGTGCCATTCACCCTTTCAAATCATCCAAACTATGTTTCATTCGAAGCTTATACATTTCAGCGCTTTCTCCAGCTATCCCTAAAGCATCATTTATAGGTATCTGGTCAAACTGCACCATTTTTCCCAGACTTCAACTTCATCTAAAGGTTTCCAAACCACACCCTTTCTCTTATTGGGTAATGCCTTGGCATATGCATCGTAGAATTCCCTAACCCATGCCTGGACATATGGCGGTCTAGCTTTTATAAATTTCTCAAACTTGTGAAATTTTATTGTATCCCATATGGCGGGGTAGTCACTCATGACCCCATCTATTGATAACCGATGCTCCTTTAGAATGGTGCGCTCTCTCCCTTCTTTGAGCATGTTCAGGGCCTTAGAGCTATAACGAAGAGCACTCTCGAAGCAACATTAGTGACAGGGTCTTGTGGCAACTTACAATGGATCTCACTTCTTTTTTCTAGGCTTAGCCTTTTGCACCATTGTAGGTGTTGGTGGATTCTCAGCCTCAACATCCTTCTTTTGATATTTACTTACATGTGTAGAGGTACGCGGAGTGACCTGTTGTTACCCTGTAGGCTCATTTATAACCACCATTTTTCCTTTTAATAGGAGGTGGAGGAGTGGGGTTAGAGTCAGAATCAGATGAAACCACCCTTGAAGAGACTGGGACTTTGGTTTTGACCATTTCCTGTAAAGAAGAACATTTCCAAATAAATATTATGTTAACTGTTAAGGTTAGTTGAAAATTGCACAAAGAAGCACAATTGTAACAAGTTTCTTGAGGCTTGCTAAATTGGTAGCTGATTTGCCTAACAAGTCAGGCAAACTTAGATGAGCTCACCGAAGTTGACAAGATAAAAAATAATTTCAACTCAGGCCTGACTGTGCAAAACAATTCAAGGTCACGTATAAAGGGCGATCCAAGCTCCAACTCGACGATTCACCGAGATGGTTCAGTGAGCTAGGACAAGCTTGTCGAAAGTGATAGTACCTAAGTCCCAATTTCAAAATCAAAAGGTGATGTGGGACTTCCTCGGTGATTCACTTGATAACCTTGGCGGGCTAAGAAAAATAACCGCTGCCAATTCTAAATTGTGGGTAGGATAGTTCTTTTCTTGAATCTTAAGTTTCCTTGAAGCATAGGCAATGACTTTCCCATTTTGCATAAGGACACATCCTAACCCAATTCTTGAAGCATCACAATAAACCACAAATCCATCTGAGCCTTCCAGTAAAGTCAACACCGGAGCAGAGGTAAGTCTATCTTTTAAATTTTGGAAACTCTTCTCACACGCTTCAAACCATATGAACTTAACCTTCTTTTGGGTCAATGCCGTCAATGGGGAGGCAATCAAAGAAAACCCTTCAACAAACCTTCTATAATAACCATCCAAACCCAAGAAACGTCTAATATCTGAAGGGTATAGAGGTCTTTTCCAACTCTTAACCACATCCGTCATCTTAGGAGCTAGCTCAATACCCTTAACGGAAACAATGTGACCAACAAAGTCCAAAGATCTTAACCAAAACTCACATTTACTAAACTTTGCAAACAGTTGTTGGTCCTAGAGAACTTGTAATACAATCTTCAAATGATCGGCATGCTCATCCTCACTCCTTGAGTAAATCAAGATATCATCGATAAACACAGTCACACATATCCAGGTATTGTCTAAAGACCCTATTCATCAAATCCATAAATGCGGTTGGGGCCTTAGTCAAGCCAAAAGAGATCACCAAAAACTCATAATGACCATATTGAGTCAGAAAAGTCATCTTCAGAATGTCATCTTCTTTCACCCTTAATTGGTGGTAACCCGACCGAAAGTCGATCTCAGAGAAGTAACTTCCTCCTTGTAGTTTTTCAAACAAATCAATCTATCCTAGGAAGAGGATATTTGTTCTTAATGGTAACCTTTTTCAATTGCCGGTAGTCAATACGCATATGAAGTGAACCATTTTTCTTTTGAAAATACATAACCGGAGCACCCATGGAGAGATACTCAGTCGGATGAAACCCTTATCCAACTAATATTTAAATTGCTCCTTTAAATCCTTGAGTTCTATCAGAGTCATACGATAAGAAAGAATAGTGATAGGTTGCGTATTTGGGAGAAGATCAATACCAAAGTCTATTTCCTTTTCGGGAGAAATACCAGGTAAATCATCTGGAAACACTTCTAGAAGAATATCAAACCTCCTAGAAACTTATGGCGTCACAAAAAACAAGGTAGCAATGGGATCAAGCAAAGCATAAACATAAAGATGAAAAACTTTCAACATACCAGTAACCACATCGGGAGAGCACTCTTGGTCATGTCAAGTTTAAAGTGCATAAAATTGATTTTTCTTTGGGGACCTTGAACCCGAACAACTAGGTGGAGCTTGCCTATCTTCTCTTCCTTTAGCCGCAAGTGATGGGAAATCCCTTATCTTATGGCAACTCTTACCACAACCAAAGCAATCATCCGTACCGGCTAAGGATTTACCCTCAGGCTTCCTTTGCACATTTAGCACAAGTAGTCGATGAAAATCCACCACCATTTCTTCCTTTAGGCTTAGGGTTAGACACCCTATCTTTGTTGAACATAGGAGGAGCATTGGAGGAACCTTGACCAGAAAACCTTTGTCGAAACTTAGAACGACCATGTCTTTCGGACCTTGAATGTGAGAAGTTATTATTCCCCTCTTTGACTTCCTAAACCTTTCCTTAAGTTTCTCCTCTTCGATTTGTTGGGCATGAACCATAACACGAGAAATGTCCATATCATTTTTAAGCATGACGGTACGATATTCATTAACCATCATTTCGGACAGGCCCAAAACAAACTTACTCTCTTTGCCCTAGGATCGGAAACCATAGTAAGAGAATATGTAGACAATTGTGTGAACTTCAAATCATACTCCTTCACACTAATGTTTCCTTGATAAGGTTGATTAATTCAAGTACCTTTTCCTCCCTCATCTTAAGCCAATGCATTTCTGCACTTTGTAAGGGTAAATCTCAGGTTATTTATGTTTCCAAGAGTCTTGATTAGAGGTCAATAACTATTGTATATTTTTTGTTTATGTATTTATGCATGTCTACTGGTTGTAGTATCATTTTTTCAATGAATGGTATGGATATTTATGAAATGACATCATGTAATTAATCTCATTCAATGAACTTCTGATTGTGACTTGTGGTTTTCAAGTGGTCTTGTTCATTGTGCTGTGTGATTGTGAATTTTTGTTTGTGATTGTTTTCTGACTCGGGTACCACTCCAATACACTAACTATGGATGGCTTGGGTACCACGCTGGTATACTAACTGTGGATGACTCGGATACCACATCAGTACACTAATAATTTAGGTTTAGGTTCCATGATAGGACAAGGTATGTTATTGTGGTTCCATAGGAACACTCAATATTTGCATTGTGATCATATGGGACATGTATTTATGTGTTTCTTGACTCAAGTATTGTTATTTCATGATATGTGACTGAGAGTCTATGTGGTTGATGATTGATGTATGTTATGCATTGTTTTGTGTTACTGTGTTGTTGTGAATGTTTACATTCATATCTTAGACTAGCCACATGATCCTACCAGTACACAATTGTTTGTGTACTTATAATGCACATGTTATTTTCCTTGTTAAGTACATGGCATCTTCTAGTGGTTGATCTGAGACCTTAGTTGAGCGATGCCTGATTTTGAGTCCAAGGGTGAGCTTCGTCTTTCAGGCTACCATAGATTCTTCTGCATCTTCTTGTCTATTTGTTATGACATAGACTTATATACTTTAGTTTGTGTTTGGTTTCGGGGTTGAACCCCAAGTTGACTCTGTTAGAGTTTTGGTATGACTTTCCATTCGTAGGGGTATATCCACAGTGAATATTTTCAAACTATCAGTTTGAGTTTATGGCGACTTAGTTCTTTACTAACTAAAGTGTTTTTTCTTGTTGATATTCTAAACTTGGTTTTTTTATAAATGGTATTGGGTACATTCTGGTTAGTATTTTTTTTCTCTCACTAAGTGGTTTAGTGTGGTTTGGGGTCGTGACATAGTTTAACTTATCTCTATATGTATATAGTTTAGACTAGCCTTTTGTATTCGAGACAAGTCTGTACATTTTGGTCTACTTTTGGGATTTGTACCCTTATAGCAGCTTGGTACTCTGGTCCACCAGGTCATGAGATTGGATCTTGTACTCTTGTTTATATTTATTGATGTATTTCTTATTTTCATTGTGTTTTCCTTATTATTTTTCTTACATTCTCATTGGTTGTTGATTCTTATCTATATTCCTGCTACTTGTCATTATAGAATATGAGTTGGCTTACCTACTTGTAGATTATGGTAGGTGACATCATGAGTGGAGTTTTAGGATCGTGATAGATAGGTCGGGTCCTTGTCCCATTCAAATACTATACTATTAGAGGTTTGAAAATTTAGGTTTTGTTGTAAAAGCATGATGGCCTTATCGGCCATAGTTTATCTTTCTTGTATGCTTATGTTATAAATATTGTGGTGGTCTTGTCTGCCGACACAAGAACTGATATGATCATGTTATAAGAAGATTTGGAGTTACTTGAAATCATCACCAACACTCGAAGTATGGCATTCCTGATCTTAGTTTTTGTTGGATTATTCTTTACTTATCTGTGGTTTAGATGTTTCGTTGGTATACGACCTATTTATAGGTTTTGTATGAATTCTTTTGTTTTTCGATATAAAAACACAAGACGAGAGTTGGATAGAAGCGAATCTAAATTTTTAGGTGGGATTGTGCTTATGTTTTGGGATAGTTGATGCAAAGCTTGACATAAATTTGTATTTACATAAACTTAATTATGAATAGCTCTTTTAGAGTTGAATGACGATAGATACAAATGGGTACATACAGGTTTTGATACAAGCAGATAGATAATTGATACATGATTCTTGATGTTGGGGCTTTTATTTTTAAATTGTTTGTTTGTTCCATTTATTTTACATTCCCTCTAGAATTTTATAAATAATTAGCGTTTACTGTTACCTCATATTAATTAATGTTCGATGAATCTATATATATATATATATATATATATATATATAAGAATTTCATATCATAGAGAAATTAACACATTAGCAAAGTTCTCTGTTGTTTACTCTTTTAGTAATACCATAACATCCAAGAAAATGCATCACGAAAATAAGATCATCAGAAAGTCTTCAAAAAATGATTCTTCTTGAAAATCGACTACTTGAGTTAGAGGAAGTTCCTCTATATTGCCCAACCCTATAGAAATTAACTTATGGGGTTGCGATCTCATCATAAACCCGTCTAATACAAATGAAGGGAAGGCCATAAGATAGAAGTCAGAGCGACATAAAAATGACACGTTTAAAGAAAATCATCGTTAAGCATAAAACCAAGATGTAATTTTAATGGGAAATTCCGAATAGAAATAAATTAAGCGACCACAAGAAAATGTGAAATTAAGCTACCACAAGAAAATATCCTGTGTACTTTCTCACATTTTATGTTAGTGCCTTAATTTCTTTATCTTTGAAATTTTTGATTGAGATTAAATCATTGTTTTTATTCTTGACGGTGATTTTATTTTAACATGACTCTTTAAGGTTGCTCTGCCTTCTCTCTTATGGTTTTCCTTACATCCGTATTAGACGGGTTCATGATGAGAATGCTACCACACAAGTGAATTTCTATAGGATTGGGCAAGACAAAGGAACTTCCTCCAACTCAAATAGCCGAGTTTCTAGTAGAATCATTTTCGGGAGACTTTCTAATGACCTTCTTTTTGTGATGCATTTTCTTTGATATTATGACATTAGGAAAAGAGAAAACAACAAAGAGCGTTACAAATCTGTTAACTTCTATATGATATGAAATTATTTTTATTTCTCTCTCTCTCTCTCTCTCTCTATATATATATATATATATTCATCAAACATTTATTTAATACGAGGTGTGTACCCTCATTCTTCATAAATTTCTAGAGGGAATGTGAACAGTAAATGAAACCCACAAAGAAGTTAAAAACAAAAGACTCGACTTCAAGAGTCACGTATCATATACATCTATTTGTATAACAACACGTATCTACTAGTTTATATCTATCATCGTTCAACTCTAAAAAAACATATTCATAATTAGGTTTCTTGAAAGACATATTTATGTCAAGCTCCACTAGTATTTATAAACATAAAACTAAATATGTATAAATTCATCAAAGAAAGTTATAGTGTGATCAAAACCTCAATTTAGACTTAAATCTTAAGAATCTAAGCCATATATAATATTTTTGTCTAGAAATCACATGTCACATAGATATATCACATCAAAAAATATAATTGGATAGTCAAGAAAAATAAAATTAGAATTGAAGTGAGCACATAAATAAAGGAATTGACAAAGAATTGTAACAATTTTTCTTTCTCAGAATCCTTGATAGCTAGGAAGTGAAGTTTGTTTGAGTATTATATAGAGAGAGTGTATGGACATGTGTTCGATTGAAATTTGCATGTCTTGCAGGTGGCAGTGGCGATACAATCATGAAATGAAACGGCGTATATAATGAAGTTTTGTCTGTTACTCATCTTTGGGAAAGTTTCATTTATTAGGCATTTCTTCGTTTACAAATTGTGAATGAACGGAGCAAGAAATTAAAAGGAATATACTTATTTAAAAATAAAACTAGTAATATGTTCTATATTTTGAACTAGAGTTGGGTTGAAGATAGAGTTATGTTGAATTATATAGTTTGTTAAAAATATTTGGAATAGTGTTTATGCTTAAATATCATACTTAGATACAAAAAATTATCTTTTCTTCAAATATGGATTGATGTGCAAGACAAGTGAAACTAGCTCAAGTGGTTGAAAAACCTCCAAGTCATGACCCAAAATGGGACGTGATGGCACTTGTCATTGTAACACCCCGCTACTAGAAAGACTTTGAATTAGAAAGAAACCACTTTTCAAAATAATCAAATTTGGAAAGTTTGACAAAGTTAAGTTATGTATGAGTTTTGGGTTAACTTCAAACGATAATAACTCCTACCTCAAAATGAGTTAGGTGGGCTACAAGATACCGTAGGAAATATCTTTGAATTATCTTTCCAATGTCGCCGAATTTCCTCTGTTCGTGTTAGTATGAGGGAGATATGCCCATTTGATGTTGGATTGTCTAGATAAGGGAAGTAAAAACTGGATTTTAAAAGGGTATTTTGGTCTTTTTATTACCCAATTAATTAAATCCATTTTTAGTAAATTATTTGGGGTCTAAACTGAGTTAGTTTAGTTTACGCACTCAAAAATTTCACGCTAGGGATTTGGGAGAAAGAACTCAAGAGGAGAAAGGAGAAGAAAAGTTTAAGATTCGTCAAGTTCTTGAGATTTTGGTTGTGGATTTAGCCAAGGATTCAATCCTAAGAGGTATGTGAGACTTTCATAACATTGAGTTCGTTCACCCATGTGCCAAACATGTTTATTTCACCGTGAAGTCGTCCTAAAAAGATTGGAAGTTTGAATGTTCTTGATGTGTGTTCTTGAATTGCTTTCGTTCTTGAATTTGGGTTGAGATTGAGGAGTTTATTGAGGTTATAATGTTGTTTCCTTGAGTTGTTTGAGTTAGATTCTTGTGCATATATACTGGGTATGTCAATCTAAAGAGAATTTGAGAAAAAGAATCGAGTTAAGCGAATTGGGGTTAGAAAATGAAGAAGGAAAAAGTGGGGAGAATTTGGGTACCGGGTCCGCGTCGCGGACCTGTTCATCAGGATGGGGAATTTTCTCTCTGCATCGCGGAGCGGTCACGAACCCTTCTGCCTCAAAATTTATTTCACGATCAAATATTTAAATGCATCTCGGTGTCGCAAATCACAATCCTTGAATCAATAAATTCAAATTCAAGGAAAGTTAAGAGCCAAGTCAAGAGGAGTTCATAGAGTCTTCCAAAAGTGTTTTACAAATGTTTTAACTTTGTTTTAAGACATGAGTTTTGAGTTGAGTAAAGAGTAAATATTGAAGTTCATTTCTTCAAAAGAGTATATCGGGACTATGTATTCCCAAAGAGTAAAATGTTTTCACATTTAAATAAGAAAGGAAATTGAGATTTCCAAAAGTGCCCTTGAGCTAGTTTTCAGTAAAGAGTAAATGCCTTCACAATTAAGCAAGAGAGGAAACACTGTTTTCCAAGAGAGCCATCGGGCTAGTTTTTGAGTAATTATCTCAAACCACAGAGCTATATTTTTAAACATATGAGCTAGAATATTTTGGGAGTAGTATTGAGCACCGATATGGGGGAGAGTTCAGACAACTCCCAGCCCCCATAAACCATGTAACCACCATGGGTAGAAAAGGGCCATATTTTTTAGATGATTCCTTAGTGATTTTTAGTATGGACTAGTGGATCCACTTAGTAGTCAGGTTCTATACCCTCAGCAAGGTATAGGACGGCCCAGGCAGTGTGAGGCAAAACACTGTATCATCACAATAACTCTTAAGTGATGGTTGTCGGTTAGAGAAACTCCCACAGAAGTATTTTATGTTAATATATAAACAAAGTTACTTGTATTTTTATATACATTCAGAGTTATAATGTATCTTCGCATACACAGAGTTACTACTGTATATCTATATACACAGAGTTGTTATCCATGTTTTAAAATATTTTCTTTATATTGCATTTACATTATTGTTTTATATTAAATGATTTCAGTTCAATTGAGTTGAGTTGAGACCAGGTTTGTTCTTTCAGTTCCCTTTTCAAGCTTATGTCTTGTTTTAGAATTCCTCTAGCATGGTCGTACATTCAATGTACTGATGCCAGTTGGCTTGCATCTTTTTATGATGCAGATTCAGGTAACCAGGATCAGCACCCAGCACATCGTTGATCCAGTTGAGCTTCAGATTTGTTGGTGAGCCTCCTTTCTTTTGGAGGATCCCCCTTTTCATTACTTTATCATTTTAGTTCATTAGGATGTCGTGGGTCTTGTCCCGACGTCCATCTCAGTTGGTAGAGGCTTCATAGATAGTTAGTTGATGTTAGTTATTTAGTCCTTTCATTTTCATTCTATTATGTTGAGACTTGAGTTTGCCTTATTGGCCAATGGAATGTTTCCTTTATAACATTCTAGTTTATTACATGGATTTATCTTGTTGAGTAAAGTCTTCCGCTGAGTAGTAAGCCAGGCCAAGTAATGGTTCTTGAGTTCCAGTCCCTCACAGGGTGTAGGCTCGGGGTGTGAAAAACTTGTATCAGAATCCAGAGTTCAAGAGTCCTAGGGAGTCTATGAAGTTGTGTTTGTAGAGTCCTAGTTATCGGTGTGAAGCGCACCACATCTATAATTAGGAGGCTACAACATTTAGGAACTATCTCATTTCCTTCATATTAATTTCGTGCGATAGGGTTAATCTCTATAAAGTTTCTTTCTAACTCGTGCTTGCGCGTGTTTTTCAGATCATGCGTCCACAAAGAGCTGTCAGAGGTTGTCCCACTAGAAGGAATGTTGGACCACATGAACAAGGGGTACCTAATGCACCAGAAGTGCAACCCAAGGAGAGGTCACCAATGCTAAATTCCGTGAAGCTATCCGGATTCTAAGTCAAGTTGTGACCAATCAAGTTGGACAGAGAGAGAATCGACAGGAAGGGGCTTATATTTCAAGGATCCGTGAGTTCTTAAGGATGAATCCTCAAAGCTTTACTGGTTCAAGTGTCACACAGGATCCAGGAAACTTTGTTGAAGAGATTCAGAAGGTTTTTGAAATTATGCATGTTGCTGATACTGAGAGGGTGAAACTAGTTGTATACCAAATGAAGGGTGTCCCTAGAATCTGGTTTGATCAATGGAAGAACAATCGAGCTGAGGGTGCACCACTTGTGAGTTGGGCTTGTTTTGAGGAGGCCTTCTTTCGGGAGTTTCTTTCCATGAGAACTGAGAGAGGCAAAGGTACGAGATTTCCTCACACTTAAGCATGATTCTTCGAGCGTTCTTGAGTATAGTATGAAGTTCACCCAACTTTCATACTATGCTCCGGAGATGGTTGCTGACATGAGAAGTAGGATGAGTTTGTTTGTTGCTGGGTTGTCTCGTCTGTCTAGTAGGGAAGGCATGTCAACTATGCTGATAAGAGATATGGACATAGCAAGGCTGATGATCCATGTGCAACAGGTTGAGGAAGAGAAGCTGAAAGATAGAGAGGAGTTTCGCAATAAGAGAGCTAAGACATGGAATGGTTCCAGGCAGCAGAAGAGTAATGCCAACTGGTCTTCCTTCCTACAAAAACAAAAAGGACATGCTCAATCATCTGCTAGTGCACCTGCACCAAGAAACAAAGGTGAGTACAATAGTAAGAATTTCAGAGCTAAACCTGCCTATTCTCAAGGTAGTATGGCACAAGGTGCTAAGTGTGGTAGGATCCACTCAGGGATGTGTCATGATGGCTTCACTGGTTATTTCAAGTATGGCCAGAATGGTCATTTTATGAGAGAGTGACCAAAGAACAGGCAGGGAAACGGTAATGGGGGCAATAGAGACCAGTCTTCTTTAGTTGCTCCACCAGACAAAGATGCATCTAGAGGAGCTACTTCTGGGGCAGGCGGAGGAGGAAACCATCTTTATGCTATCACTAGTTGCCAAGAGCAAGAGGATTCACCAGATTTTGTCATTGGTATGATCCAAAACTTTAACTTTGATGTTTATGCTTTGCTAGATCCAGGAGTGAGTTTATCCTTTGTAACTCCTTATGTTGCAATGAACTTTGATGTTCTTACTAAAAAACTTATTAAGCCCTTCAGTGTTTCTACACCTGTTGGTGAGTCTATTCTAGCAGAGAGAATCTATCCTGATTGTACCATTTCTGTCAATCACAAGAGCATCGTGGCTGATTTAGTTAAGTTAGACATGATAGATTTTGATGTCATTCTTGGTATGGATTGGCTTCATGCCTGTTATGCCTCAGTTGATTATAGAACTCGAGTTGTCAAGTTCCAATTTCCTAATGAGCCAGTTATAGAGTGAAAGAGTAGTTTAGCAGTTCCTCAGGGTCATTTTATTTCATACCTTAAGGCGAGAAATTTAGTTTCTAAGGGTTGTGTCTATCACTTAGTCCAAGTTAATGACTCTAGTGTTGAGATACCTCCTATTCAGTCAGTTCCATTAGTAAAAGAGTTTCCAGAAGTCTTTCCAGATGATCTTCCAAGAGTTCCTCCTGAGAGAGAAATAGACTTTGGTATAAATATTCTTCCTGATACTCATCCTATATCTATTTCGCCATATAGAATGGCACCAACAGAGTTGAATGAGTTAAAGGAGAAGTTGAAAGATCTCATAGAGAAAGGTTTTATTCGACCAAGTGTCTCACATTAGGGTGCTCCAGTCTTGTTTGTGAGGAAGAAGGATGGTTCCCTTAGGATGTGTATAGATTACCGTCAGTTGAACAAGGTTACTATCAATAATAAGTATCCTCTTCCGAGAATCGATGATCTCTTCGATCAACTTCAGGGTGCCACTTATTTTTCAAAAATAGACCTCAGATCAGGCTACCATCAGTTGAGAGTAAGGGAATGTGATATTCCAAAGACAACTTTCAAGACCCGTTATGGCCATTATGAGTTCCTAGTTATGTCCTTTGGTTTTATCAATGCGCTTGCATCGTTCATGGACCTTATGAACAGAGTATTCAAGCCTTTTTTAGATATGTTTGTTATCGTATTCGTTGATGACATACTAATCTATTCGAGGAATGAGGAAAATCATGCTATCCATCTCAGAATAGTACTCCAAACTCTTAGAGATAAAGAATTATATGCTAAGTTTTCTAAGTGTGAGTTTTGGCTTGAGTATGTGGCATTCTTAGACCATATTATTTCCGGTGATGGGATTAAAGTTGACACTCAGAAAATAGAGGCAATGCAAAATTGTCCTAGACCCATATCTCCAACTGATATTAGGAGTTTTTTGGGGTTGGCTGGATATTAGAGAAGGTTCATAGAGGGGTTCTCATTTATTTCATCCCCTTTGACCAAGTTGACTCAAAAGACAGTTAAGTTTCAATGGTATGAAGCTTGTGAGAAAAACTTTTAGGAATTGAAAAAATGATTGACTACTACCTTAGTATTGACCTTACCAGAAAATAATCAAGATTTTGTGGTATAATGTGATGCGTCTAGAGTTGGTTTGGGTTGTGTGTTAATGCAGAATAGTAAAGTTATAGCTTATGCCTTCAGACAGCTGAAGGTTCAAGAGAAGAATTATCCAACCCATGATATATAGTTGGCTACCATAGTATTTGCTTTGAAAATATGGCGTCACTATCTTTATGGTGTTCATGTAGATGTGTCCACTGATCACAAGAGTCTTCAATATGTGTTTAGTCAGAAAAAACATAATCTCAGACAGAAGAGGCGGTTAGATTTACTCAAGGATTATGATATGAGTATCCTCTATCACCTAGGTAAGGCTAATGTTGTTGTTGATGCCTTGAGCAGGTTGTCTATGGGTAGTACCGCCCATGTTGGGGAAGAAAGGAGAGAGTTAGCGCGAAAGATGTGCACAGACTTGCACGATTAGGAGTTCGATTAATGGATTCCATAGAAGGAGGAGTAGTGGTGATGAATGATGAATCATCATCATTAGTGTCAGAAGTGAAAGAGAAGCAGCACCAAGATCCTATTTTGCTTAAATTGAAGGCAAATGTTCATAAGCAAAAAGTAATGGCTTTTGAACAAGGGGGAGATGGTGTATTGAGGTATCAAGGTAGATTGTGTGTACCAAGGGTGGATGAACTCCAAGAGAGGATCATGGAGGAAACACATAGCTCCAGATATTCTATCCATCCGAGTTCCACAAAGATGTATCGTGACTTAAGAGAGGTTTATTGGTGGAATAGTATGAAGAAAAGTATTGCTGAGTTCGTTGCTAAATGCCCGAATTGTCAACAAGTTAAAGTAGAGCACCAAAGGCCCGGTGGTATGGCTCAGAATATAGAACTTCCAGAATGGAAGTGGGAGATGATCAATATGGATTTCATCACAGGTTTACCAAGGTCTCACAGGCAGCATGATTCTATTTGGGTGATCGTTGATAGAATGACTAAATCAGCCCACCTTTTGCCACTAAAGACTACCCATTGAGCAGAGGATTATGCTAAGTTATATATTCAAGAGGTAGTTAGACTTCATGGAGTCCAGTGTCGATTATTTCAGACAGAGGTGTGCAATTTACTGCATAGTTTTGGAAGTCATTCAGAAAGGCTTGGGTTCAAAGGTGAACTTGAGTACTGCTTTTCATCTTGAGATAGATGGTCAAGAAGAGCGCACTATTCAGACATTAGAATATATGTTGAGGGCCTGTTTGATTAATTTCAAGGGTAATTGGGATGATCACCTACCTCTCATTGAGTTCTCTTACAATAATAGTTACCACTCCAGCATCCAGATGGCTCCTTATGAAGCTCTTTATGGGAGAAGATGCAGATCTCCTATTGTATGGTTTGAAGTTGGTGAATCTAGGTTGATAGGACCAGACTTAGTTCATCAAGCTATGGAGACGGTGAAAGTTATTCAAGAGATGTTGAAAATGGCACAGAGTCTTTAGAAATCCTACACCTAGAGACTTAGAGTTTGAAGTAGATGATTGGGTATACTTAAAGGTTTCACCCATGAAGGGTGTTATGAGATTTGGTAAGAAGGGGAAACTTAGTCCCCGATATATTGGTCCTTACAGAATATCGAAGAGGATTGGCAATGTAGCTTATGAGTTGGAGCTACCCCAAGAGTTAGCAGCGGTTCATTCGGTATTTCACATCTCCATGTTGAAAAAGTTTATGGGCGATCCTTCATTGATCATACCAATTGAAGATATTGGTATTAAGGACAACTTGTCTTATGAGGAGATTCCTATTCAGATTCTAGATCGCCAAGTTCGCAAGTTGAGAACTAAAGAGGTAGCATCAGTCAAAATTCTGTGGAGAAATCAGTTTGTTGAGGAAGCTACTTGGGAGGCTGAGGAGGATATGAGGAAGAGATACCCACATCTCTTTGAATCCGTAGAACTTCAAAATTAAGGTACTAATCCTTTTCTTGGCTTTTATTTTAAATTTGCATGTTGTATTTACATTTTGCTTGTTGGGTGTTTGAGCTAGATGTTAGATGTTACGCCCTTAGCCTACTAAGATTGATATCATTCGTTGATGAATGTTCCCAAGGGGGGATATTGTAACACCCCGCTACTAGAAATACTTGGAATTAGAAGGAAACCGCTTTTGGAAATTATCAAATTTGGAAAGTTTGACAAAGTTAAGTTATGTATGAGTTTTGGGTCAACTTCAAACGACCATAACTCCTAGCTCAGGATGAGTTGGATGATATACAAGATGTCGTAGGAAAGAAATTTGAATTATCTTACTAATGCCGTCGAGTTTGCTCAGTTTCGAGTTTGTATAAGGGAGACATGCCGATTTGAAGTTGGGCTGTCTAGATAAGGAAAATCAAAACCAGATTTTAAAGGGGTATTTTGGTCTTTCATTACCCAATTAATTAAATCCATTTTTAGTAAATTATTTTGGGTCTAAACTGAGTTAGTTCAGTTTATGCACTCAAAGATTTTACGCTAGGGTTTTTGGAGAAAGAACTCAAGAGGAGAAAGGAGAAGAAAAGTTCAAGATTCGTCAAGTTCTTGCGATTTTGGTTGTGGATTTCGCCAAGGATTCAATCCTAAGAGGTATGTCAGACTTTCATAACGTTGGGTTCGTTCACTCACATGCCAAACATGTTTATTTCAGCGTGAAGTTGTCCTAAAAAGATTGGAAGTTTGAACGTTCTTGATGTGTGTTCTTGAATTGCTTTCGTTCTTGAATTTGGGTTGAGATTGAGGAGTTTCTCGAGGTTATAGTGTTGTTTCCTTGATTTGTTTGAGTTATATTATTGTGCATATATACCGGATATCTAAATCTAAAGAGAATTTGAGAAAAAGAACCGAGTTTAGGAGAATTAGGGTTAGAAAATGAAGAAGGAAAAAGTCAGGCGAATCTGGGTACCAAGTCCTCAAGATGGGGAATTTTCTCTCCGCGTCGCGGAGCGGTCACAGACCCTTCTTCCTCAAAATTTATTTCGCGACCAAATATTTATATGCATCTTCGCATCACAGAATTGCTTCCAGACAGTGACTTCTTGATCAATTCTCATGTTTAACTATCTAAAAACACTCCTAAATATCTTGAGATCCTTCCTTTCACAAATCACAATCCTTGAATACAGAAATTCAAATTCAAGGAAATTTAAGAGCCAAGTTAAGAGGATTTCATAGAGTCTTCCTAAAGTCTTTTACAAATGTTTTAACTTTGTTTTAAGACCTGAGTTTTGAGTTGAGTAAAGAGTAAAGATTGAAGTTCATTTCTTCAAAAGAGTATATCAGGACTATGTATTCCCAAAGAGTAAAATGTTTTCACATTTAAACAAGAAAGGAAACTGAGATTTCCAAAAGAGCCCTTGAACTAGTTTTCAGTAAAGAGTAAATGCTTTCATAATTAAGCAAGAGAGGAAACACTGATTTCCAAGAGAACCTTCGGTCTAGTTTTTGAGTAATTATCTCAAACCACAGAGTTATGTTTTTAAACATATGATCTAGTATAATTTGGAAGTAGTATTGAGCACCGATATGGGGGAGAGTTTAGACAACTCCCAGCTCCCATAAACCATGTAGCCACCATGGGTAGAAAAGGGTCATATTTTTTAGATGATTCCTTAGTGCCTTTTAGCATAGACTAATGGATCTACTTAGTAGTCAGGTTCTATACCCTCGGCAAGGTATAAGACGGCCTTGGCAGCGTGAGGCAAAACGTTGTGTCATCACAATAGCTCTTAAGTGATGGTTGTCGGTTAGAGAAACTCCCACAAAAGTATTTTGTATATATATATATATATATAAAGTTACTTGTATTTTTATATACATTCAGAGTTATATTGTATCTTTGCATACACACAGTGTTACTATTGTATATCTAAATACACAGAGTTGTTATCCATGTTTTAAAAGATTTTCTTTATATTGCATTTACATTATTTCTTTATATTGAAATGAGTTCAGTTCAATTGAGTTGAGTTGAGACCAGGTTTGTTTTTTTAGTTCCCTTTTCAAGCTTATGTCTTGATTTAGAATTCCCCTCGCATGCTCGTACATTCAATGTACAGATGCCAGTTGGCCTGCATCTTTTTATCATGCAGATTTAGATAACCAGGATCAACACCTAGCGCATCGTTGATCATGTTGAGCTTCAGAGTTGTTGGTGAGCCTCCTTGCTTCTGGAGGATCCCTTTTTTATTACATTATCATTTTAGTTCATTAGGATGTCGTGGGTCTTGTCCCGACGACCATCTCAGTGTTAGAGGCTTCATAGACAGTTAGTTGATATTAGTTCCTTAGTTTTTTCATTTTCATTCTATTATGTTGAGACTTGAGTTTGCCTTATTGGCCAGTTGAATGTTTCCTTTATAACATTATATTTTATTACATGGATTTATCTTGTTGAATAAAGTCTTCTGCTGAGTAGTAAGCCAGGCCAAGGCTTCGCTTGGGGCCAACAATGGTTCTCGAATGCCAGTCTCGGGGTGTGACAATCATTTTCCACCAAGGCAAGTTAGCCGCAACTAGATTTATAATGTTTTGAAAATACACTGTCTTAATTCAATCAACGTCAATATAAGGCTTGAGACTTTCCCTTTCGAAGAATATCAAATGTCCTACAATCTAGTTCAATCAATGAATCACAATAAGATTTCAAAAAATAACTACTCCCAATTCATACATATTGAAGAATGGGAATCAACTCAAAAACCCAATTCTAAAAATGAGGGTTGAATAGAAAAAGCTTTACTTAAAAACATCATTTAAAACCATTTCGAAAAAGGAGTTAAATAAGTTCAGAATCACCATTTCACTTTAGAACTCAAGTTCTTGAAAAACCTTGCAATTTGCCAATAAAAATCCCAAGTTTTGTAAAGGGTAATGAAGTGAATTTTAGGGTCACAAAATCTTACCCAAATGATTTACCACAAGAAATTTCTTCAAAATCACCTCCAAAGGTTTTACAAAGCTCAAAATGGGGGAAAACTGCTAAGACCCCAAAAATGGCAGGTCTAAAACCTTCTCTATTGTCACAAAAGTGACCACTGATTCGCAAAAGACCTTATCAAAATAAAAAGCAAAGGTCGCGATCGTGACACACCCTATCGCGATCACAAAGGTCAAGAGGAATACCTCTTGCGAATGCGACCAATTATTTGTTGAAGCGACACTTGCAAAAGCAAGCTGTCCATCACTAAAGCGAAGAACATAGACACTAGAAAATATCAGCTAACTCTTACATCATTGAAAGGACCATTGAAATTTGTTTGGAACCCCATACACACAAATCGTAAATGCAAATCGACTATACTCGACGTTTCGCACTCAATGGATCCGTTGAAACAAAAAATTGAGGTCTCCTTGACCGGAAATATATGAAAGTTACAAGAAATGTACATAATGCTTAAAAAGGCTAAATCAGGCTCGTGACCTCTACAAAATTAAACCAAGACCTCACTTAGGCCTAAAATCTTCCCTTAAATCCAACAAAACTCTTAGAATTCTAACACAAGCATCCAAACCCTGAATATTGACCAAAGTCAATAGGCTCAAATTAAAGAATTTTCCAACGTAGGACCTCAAATCCTCAAAATGACTTCGAATCTGAAACTGATAATTCTTTTAGACCAATTTTCACATTCATGCAGTGGAATCAGTGGAATTTCATTTTGACACTCGAAACTCAAAAAGACATCGAAAACCACTTTTTAGCAATTTTAGTCTTTCAAAATAAAAAATTTCTCAATATTTACACCTTTTAACTCAAAACTTGAAACAAATTTCAAAACTCATTCAAAAATGACTCAGGGCCAACATCGAGAGGGGAAAAATGGTAATTTTATGAAAATTTCCAAAAATGACCTTTTAGGTCATTGTATTATCCAACACTAAAAACTATGTTCGTCTTCGAACCTGAAGTAAAATAAAGTACCTAAAGCCTCAAAAATCCAAGGGCATCTAGCACAGATGAAGGACTTTGTCTTCCAAGTCACCTCACATAGAAAATGGTGCTTTCACTGGACCTTCACTGAAGCCATCTCCGTAGTCCTAAGCTTTTGGACCTTCCTTTCTAAGATGGCTATAGGCTCCTCCTCAAAAGTCAAGTCTAGACACAATATAACTAAATCAAGAGAAAGCACATGGGACTCATCTAGCACGTACTTTTGAAGCATAGAGACAGGAAGCACATGATGCACAGCTGACAAATTAAGTGGCAAGGCCAACTTATAGACCACCTCTCCAACTCGGCTCAAAATCTCAAAATGTCCAATGAATCAAGGGATAAGCTTTCCCTTCTTTTTGAATCCCATCACACCCTTCATGGGAGACACTCGGGGCCAAACATGATCACCCTCCATAAACACTAGGGCTCAAACTCTCCGGTTTGCATAACTCTTCTATTGATCTTGGCTGTCAACAATCTACCTTGAATCATACAGACCTGCTCCATAGCATCTCTAAGCAAGTCTGTATCCCAAGAGTTTATCTCATCCGAATCAAACCAATCGATCGGAGACCTACATTGTCTGGCATACAACGCCTCAAATGGGGCAATCTAAATACTAGAATGATAATTGTTGTTGTTGGATAACTCTGCTAAGGGAAAATGATGATCCCATCTAGCACCAAGATCAATCAAACAAGCTCGAAGCATATCCTCCACTACCAGAATCGTCCGCTCGAGATGACCATCTGTCTGAAGGTGGAAAGTTGTACTCATATCTAACAGAGTACCCAAACCATGCTGTAAATACTTCCACATATGGGAAGTGAACAAAAAAACCATGATCAGAGATAATAGAAATAGGGACTCCATGTAATCACACAATCTGGCTTCTATAGAGCTTGGCTAACTTCTCTGCAGTATACTTCACCCAAACTGGGATGAAATGAAATGATATGGTAAGCCTTTCAACAACAATCCAAATTGAAACATAAGCATCCATGGTGGTAGGTAGATCCACAACAAACTCCATCACTATCCATTCCCACTTCCAAGTAGGAATATGCATCCTCTGATATATACCCCTGGGCAGCTAGTTCTTACATTTGACCTATTGGCTAGTCAAACACCTAGAAATAAAATCTGCAATATCCCTCTTCATGTCACACCACTATTAGTGTTTTCTCTGGTCATGATACATCTTTGCAGCTACTGGATGAACAGAATATCGAGAAAAATAGGCCTCCCCAAGAACCAATCTAATAAACTCACCTACCTTTGACACAATAATCATACCTCTGATAGTCCAGACACCATCAGAATCGTTGACAACCACTTTGGCTTACCCTGTCAAAACTTTGCCTCAAATGAGATACAACTTCTCATCATCAAATTGGTGCTCACGAATCTGTCCAAACAAGGAATAACAGCCCTCTATAAAACAATTAAACCACCAGTCTCCTCAAAAATTTGCAATCAGACAAGAACATTGGCTAACCTCTTAAAATCTTCATAAAATAGTCTCTCTCTAGCACTGGTAGAGGAAATACTCCCCATAATAGAAGTTTTCTTACTCAAGCCATCGGCTGCCATATTGTCCTTTCCAGGGTGATACAAAATGGTAATTCATAGTCCTTTAATAGCTGAAGCCATCTACGATGCCTCAAGTTCATACCCCTCTGATTAAAGATGTACTGAAGACTCTGATGGTAAATTAAGACCTCACAATGTACCCCATACAAATAATGCCGCCATAGCTTAAGCACAAACACTATAACTGCCAACTTTAATTATGGATAGGGTAGTTCTTCTCATGGGCCTTCAACTGTCGAATCAATCTAGTCAAAGGAAATGCGATAGTGGAGAAACTCTAAACAGACCGCATATAATAACCTGTTAAGCCCACAAAACTCCAAATCATGGTAACTAAAGTTGGCCTAGTCCAACCTCTAACTGCCTCAATCTTGGCTGGACATCACCAGAAATTCAACCGACTCACAAAAAAACTCACACTTTGAGAACTTTACATATAAGTTCTCTTCCCTCAATCTCGAGAATACAATTCTCAAATACCTATCATGATCCTCCATAGTCTTGGAGTACACCAAGATGTCATCAATGAACACTCATTAAAAAATCTAAATAAGGTCATAACACCCTGCTCATTAACTCCGCGAACATTACATGGGAGTTACTCAAGCCGAAATACATCACAAGAAACTCATAGTGCCCATATCGAGTCTTGAAAAATGTCTTAGGGTTATTAGATGCCCTAATTTTCAAGAGATAATAGACGGACCCTAAATCAATCTTAGAAAATAAAGATGCCCGCTGAAGCTGATCAAATAAGTCATATATATGAGGAAGAGTATACATGTTCTTCACTGTCAGTTTGTTCAATTTTCTGTAGTCAATAGACATCCTCAAGGTACCATCCTTCTTCCTCAAAAACAAAATAGGAGCACCACTCAGAGAAACACTAGGGAGAATGAATCCCTTGTACAACAAGTCCTACAATTGATCCTTCAATTCTTTCAACTCTATTGGAGCCATACGATAAGGAGGAATACATATGGGCTTGGTGCCTGACTCCAAGTCAATAGCAAAATCAATATCCCTATCCATAGGAACACTTTAATGATCAATAACAAAGACATCCAAAAACTCTAGAACCACGGGCACAAAATATATGGGATATGGTTCAAACACTAGTATCACAAATGAAGCCCAAATAGGACAAACACCCTCTATCAACAAATCATTGAGCTCGAATAAAAAAGACAACCTTGCTAGGATAAGAACCACTAGAAACCATCAACTCAACTCTCAAGAAACCCAGCATTGCTTAGGTCATATTTTAGCATAATAATCAAGAAGAGCATAATATAGGGAGTGCCAATCCACGCCCAAGATTAAATCAAAGTCTATCATCCCAGAATGATCAAGTCTACTCAATTATCATACCCAACCAAAGAAACGAGGCATGATCGATACACTCAATCTACCACTAAGGACTGACTCACTAGTGTAGAAACATGAATAGGCATAGGCATGCTATCAGACATCATATGAAATGGAGCAACAAAATAGGTAGACACATACGATAAAGTAGACCTTGGATCAAATAATATGGACGTAGGTTTATAGAAAACTGGGATGATACCTATAACCACAACATCAAAAGCCTCTTCCTCGAGCCTCGAACAAAAATCATAACATTGTCCCTCTCAACCACTCATAGTCTTAGTAGAACTCGTACCTTTACTCTATGGAGCTATAGCACCCCTACCTTAAGTCATGCCACCTCTCCAAACTGACTTTATCCTCGACCTCTCATCGAAGGTGCTGAATATGTAGGTGGAGCAAATGAATAAGTATATTGGGGTCTTGAGTGAGCCTGTAGAAGACACTGCCAAATCATATGACCTAGATCTCCATATCCAAAATAAGACCTAGGTGTGGGTGACTGCTATTGCAAACTAGATGAGCTACCAGGACCACCTCACTAGAACCACATGATCCTCAGGATGTCTACCCACTCTCACCTGCTGGCATAGATGCATGAAAACGACCCACAATGCTAAAAAAACGTTTACCTCTATGTGAACCTCAACCTCTGAATGAGGCACCAGAAAACTTACCAAATGATCGATCCCTCTTAGGGTCCCTAAGATCCTCTCTAACCACGAACTCAACATCCTAGGAGGTAATCACAATGAACTAGAAGGAAGCCCCAACTCTTGACACTATGAACATATAATAATTGATGGAAAAATTAAACCCTCTCACGAACCTGCAGACTCTCTCCACCTCATCAAGAATAATAGTTATGATGTGCTTAGATAGCTCATAGAAATGGGCCTCATACTTAGTCAAACACAAATTGCACTGTCTCAAGTCTTAAAATCTCAGACGACTCTTCTTCCTCATGCTTAAAGAAAAGAAATAGTCCTGCAAAGAACCAGAGAATGTATCCCACTTTGCTAGAGGAGATCCAATTGGTCTAGACCTCATGAATGTCCTCCACCACTCTCTAGAGGGTCCACAAAGCATAAGTACAACAAAATAGATACTAAACACATCCACTATATCCACTACCTTAAGCATCTAAAGGCACAAGGTCAAAACCTTATGAGAATTCTCTCTCTTACAACCCTAAATTGGGGTGGTTTCATCTTCTAAAACCTCTCATAACATTGCTTCTCAGTTGTCATCAGAATAACCTCAAGAGCGATCTATGCACCCATAGCCTGTTACAGAATAAGTGGTAGAAGACCCATCTGATCATGAAAACCTAGAGCCTTCTACAAACCAGGGGTCTACGCCACTACCCTCATCTAAGAACCCTATGGTGTACCTGCTGCACCACCTTAAGAGAAGATCTCCAGCACACCCAAAAACCTCAACAAAGTTTCCTAAAACATATGAGCTCAAAATCTAGGAGGAATTTGGTTCTTAGAAATCTTAACATATGGCTCTACAGAAACCTCTCTAGTTTTGCCTCTAGATGGTGCCACTCTAAAGGCATGACTTCTAAAGTGTGCTACTTTAGGAGCACATTCTCTAGCTCTGGCTCTAACTCTACCCCTAGTAGGTGTCTCAGTAACTACATTTCCTCTACCACTAAGATATGAAGCTCTCGTCCTCGGTATCTTAAAAAAAAACATATGACAACTCAGAACATGCAAAGGTAACCACACACGATAAGAAATAAAGAATGAATATAAGGAAGTTTCCTAATAGTCTTCATATCTTCTGGAAAACAAGTACACACGTCTCCATACCGATCCTCGATACTCTACTTAGACTTGTCTTGCTTTCTGTGGATGTTTGAGCTTGTGGCTCCTTTTGATTTTAAATTATAAAAATAATTTTGACTTTTTAGAAATCTTTTAATTTTACAAAAAAAATTCGCCATCGCTTGGTTTGAAAGTGGTTGTTCTTTGGCAAAACTTAAGTCTTAGTTCCTATCAATACTGATGACTTGAATAGTTCTCTCAATCGAACGAACATAAATGTGCGGCTACGACGAGACCAAATGAAGTTGCATTGACAATATGTGAACTCTTTGCATCTTGGTGTTATTAGCCATTTATCGATTGATTCTCTTGTAATGACCGTTGCACACTAGTGAAAGTGTGTAGTCTTGTTTGACTTAAGTGTCGATGCCTTGTGTGATTAGCTTACTCTGAACCATGCATGAATAAACCTAGAATTTACCTGGTTAGTCTGATTGATTTAGTAAGGTGTGCTTTTGAGATGGTCTTAGGCAATTTTTGAAGAGTGTGAGCCAATTTGACATATACCTCTTTTGTGGCCTACCCGTGAGCGTGTGAAACTCTTTTGAACACCCCTTGAGTCTCACCTTTCTTTGGAAGAATCTTGATGAACCCTAGACCTTACTTAACCCACTACCTATAATCCTCTAGAGTTGTGATTTAGTGATTAGCCAACTTAGGCCAAAAGTCTATGTTGGGGGTGTGGTGAAAAGGAAAAGGAGAAGTCAAGAAGTGCAAGAAAAAGTCTCCCTTAACCCATGGTGTTGCGGAAAAATGGAAACCCTCCATAAAAACTTTAAAAAAAAAGAAAAAAAAAAAAGAAAAAAAAAAGTGTGGAATAAAAGTACAAAAGAAATTGGGTTTCCAAGCAATCCATGGAGATGAATAAAAAGATGACTTAGAAGCACTAGAAAAAGAATTGATTAAGGAAAAGAAGGGGATGCCTTGATAATACCACATCTCACGAGGATGAAGAAGTCACTGAGCCTAAATGACCATACCTTTACACTCAGCCCCATTACAAGCCTTGAAAAGACCTTTTTGATCTTGAGTAAGCCGAATCGAAAGTCAATTGGAAATTAAGGGCAAACCTATGGGTGAAAACATGCATTGTGTTCCTCATTTTGAGTGTGAGTGTTGCATCTGATTCCTGGTCTTAAATTGAGTAGCCTCTATGCGTGTGAATATGGAATCATTTTTTTGTGAGGGCATTTAGATAATTTCATTGAGCTTGAACATACATTAGTAGAAATTATTGTGAACATGAGAATCTTTGAGTACAGAGTTGAATATTTGCATAAGTAGGTTGAAGTCTTGTTGTGTACATTCATGATTGAGTCTTGTGTAGCACTATTTTAGACATCCTTTTTGACCAACTAAACTTCAGTTTGCTTGAGGACAAGCAAAAGTTTAAGTTGGGGGTGTTGATGAGTCCACATATTGGACTCATTTAGGGCTTTATTTTAATAGAAATAGTGTCCCCAAATGCTTATTTTATCTCAATACCTGATGAAAATGCTTAAGTTTCAGGTATTTGAAGTTTTAGTTGAAGCATGGACACTTAGGCGCAAAAAGGAACGAAAAGGCTGAAACGAACAAGAAAATGAAGGCCTGAGGATCGCCGAAGGGTCTCACTTCGCCTTTTATTCCAGTGTGCTGAGCCCTGAAGGAAAGGATCAAGTCGGCATAAAAAGGGAGTAGTCGGTGCATCGCCGAATAGTTCCGCGAATTAGTACTATGTCACCCAATGACACAAAGCACGACGATGCCGAAGGACGGTGCAAGATGGCGATGAACTACACCAAAGGGCGAATCGCCGAGTTGATCGGCGATTCCGACTAATGTCGCCGAGTCATCCGCCATAGCACATATATTTGAAATCTATAAATACTCGATAAGAGTTAGAACTTAGCATCATATTTTGGTATCATATTTTTTTTATTATCAAATTTTGGTTTTAGTACTTTTTACTCTCAAGTTTGGAGAGGGTTTTGGAAACTTGAAGAAAAGACTTCATCTTCCCCAAGTTGGAAGTGGGTCTTCTATATTCATCTTCCTTTGCTTAAATCCAGGTTTAATTTCTTATACCCATTTGATTTCACCATCATTTTAGGTGTATTTTGTTATTTCTTGATGTGTGGCTAAAAAACCCCATTCTTGGGGTGTGATTTAGCAAATATGTACTGATATTATTGTTGGGTCTTGCTTGCTGGTAGGTTAGATGTAGTTTAATGGTGATTTCACCTAGTGGTTGTGGTTTAAGTTAATGGGTTTGTAGTTGCAAATACAAAGCCACCCATGTGTTTTTGGCTCTTCCGAGAGGGAGGTCACGAAACCAAGACCACTAGACTGATGGCCTAAGGAGTGGGTCGACATGAGGTTCAGCCGTAGAGGGTGAGCCCTAGTCCCATATCCTAAGACTCAGCTCGAGAGAGTGAGTGGGGTAAGGTGTAGGCTGGTCTTCATGCGTGTCCGAGAGGAACGCATGTGAAAAGGGATAATTTGCCTGAGGGGGAACTTATTTCCATCTAAAGCTTAGCCTAGTCACTATTATCTTGCAAATTTTCTATCGAAAGCATGTACCCAACTATTTATCTCAACTTGTATTGCAGTCACACCCCAAGAACTCGTCCCCATACTTTATTTTCTTGTTAATTTTGTTGTTTTTACTTACTTGTGAAAAAACCCCCAAATTGATATTTGACACTTTTGTGTCCCTCTTTCAATTTACAATGTTTTTATTCATTAATGTCTTTAGCTACGACTAGTTAGAAATATATTTTATTTTTCTATCAGTTCTCAAAACCGCTCCCTTGGGACACGACCCCAACCCTTGGTTGGGTTACTATATTATCAACGATCATAGACACTCGAACCGTAGTTAATGTCGTTGGTCACGATAAGCATCAACCTCAAGTGAATGTATAGGGAGTATTTGACCTTATTGAGCATAGTCTAGGGTGCTAGTAAGGACCTATGCTAGCAAGAAGGAGTGAAAGAAACCTTGTTCTTTGAGGGGACTTTTGGCGATAGGACTTCACGATTTCCCAAAGGGTTGGGCAAGTCACCCTTGTTCCTTATGATTGCCTAGTGGGCTGTCCCATTTGGCCTAGATTCTGGAGAAAAGGGCGAGCTAAGGCGCAGCTCACCAACCAGGTTGGCGGATCACCCTTTAGCTCCATAGATCGCCTAGTGGACTGCCCAAATTCCAAGCTCACTGGAATATTAGGCGAGGCAAGGGTGCATTTGGCGAGTTACCTAGTGCAAAGGGTGAGCCCAAGGGTCCAAAGGGCGAGCCCAAGGGTCCAAAGGGTGAGCCCAAGGGTCCAAAGGGTGAGCTCAAGCGGGCAAGACACAATAATTCATATTTTAAGTGAGGGTCTTTAAGTAATCTCTCCAAAACATTAACCAAGACTTTCCCACTCCTTTCCTAACAAGTATATATGTTTATTAGACCTAAGTTTACCTCATTTAATTCATTCAACCTAGAATCAAAATAAAACCCAACTTCATCCTCTCCATAAAATATTTCTCTCTCTAAGAAGAACCTCCATTGAAGAAAGAGATAGAGCTTGAAGCTTGGGTCAAGAAAAAAGTCCATTGTTGAGAGCTTGCTTTAGAGATTTGATTAAAAATATGTTTATATTTTCATCTATGGGTTCTTCCACCCATAGAGTCCCCTAGAGTTTCCCAAAATTTGTGAAGAAGCACCCCAACCAAGTTAGGGTTACTTCCAATGTATGGGTTTTAGGTGGGTATGATTCCAATAGGTTGGATAATACTCATATATGAATAATTTAGTGTTGATTCATGATAATATGAAGAATTTATGTGAGTTCCTTGGTTAACCCTAATTTTCAAAGTATGTGGCTTTATGCTTTTGGATGAGAAATTGATGATTCTTGCTAGATTCTCTTGGGTTGTTATCATGTATAGAACTTATCCAAGAATGGGAGTATGAAATTGTGAATTGAAGTAGACTTATGCATGTATGATAGAATATGAATTGAATGATTAGAATTTGGACTCTATGATGAATTATGCTTAGAATTGTCTATGATTAAGGCGTATGAATGATGTGTATAATGATCTAGACTAGTATGTTGATGGTGGAGTAAAGCTTGAATGAAGGGCTTGAAGTCATAATGTTGATCACTAGGACTCATAGATTAAGACTAATATGAGGAGATAGTTTGCATGTATGTAGAATGTGAAAGGTATTATCGCATAGAATGATTCAAGATTGAAAGGCTAATTACCTAAAATGAATGATGCTTGTTAGAATAGAATAGCTTGAAGTTGAGCCTTATGATTCCTTCATGTATAGTTGAATTATGTAGCTTGGGATGGTAGATCTCATGGTACCTTGGGATTTAGGAATTAAGCTCTCCGAAGGTTAGCTTGAATTAGCATTGGTAGGATGCTTTTATTGGTAGCTTGCATTAGTATAGGCATGGTAGCCTAGGATTGAGGATCTATACTCTCCTATGAGTAGCTTGAACTAGCATTATTAGAATGCCTTCATGGTAGCTTGACTTGGTTAGGCCAAGACCATTTCATGGTAGCTTAGTATTGAGACACCATACTCTCCTAAGGATAGCTTAGGGTTGATGATTCATACTCCCCTAAGGTTAGCTTGCATCATGGTGAATGGGTGCATGTTATCTAGGTTGGAATACTTGTATCCTTTCTAGGATAGCTTGGATTGCATTATAAGGTGTTTTCCATGGTAGTTAGGTCTAGCATAGTAGTATTCTATTCTTTGATAGTCTAGAATGATGAATAACAAGCATTGAGTAAGTTAGCCTAAAGGAGTACTTAGTGTGAGTGGTAGTATGGGATGCCATCCATACACGGCACAAGTATGACTTGAAGCTACTTATGAAGTGTGTTACTTTTCTGTGATTGTATGTTATGATGATGCTAAGGGATTGTATTAGGCTTGTATTAGACCCCTTTGGGGTCGAGTACGCCGTGTTACGTCTAGGGGGTACCCCTGGGTCGTGACAAACTTGGTATCAGAGCATAAGGTTTTGGGATGGTTTTAGGTTGTCTCAAACCACATCTAGTAGAGTCTTGTGCGTGAATGTGAAGCGCGCTATATTTTATGAATGAGAGGCTATTGGATGCTTAGGAAAGTTTAAGTTCTTCATTCTCTAAGTCGTGACATAGATCTATAAGCTCTCTCTCTTATCCTTTATGCGATGGTCTTTAGGAATCTGACTATTAGAAGGGTTTATGCTACAATGAGTGAGGGAGAAAGGTTGGTTGAGATGCCAATTATGGCTATGCGACTTGGTAGATTTTAAATGTTAGGCTTTGATGTTCTCTTTAGTATGAATGATGCTTCATTGTTTCCTTTATGTTATGATAGACCATTTGAAGCATTTGTGTAGGCCTTCTCCCAAGAGGGAGATAGTGTGCCTACTTAGCAAGGTGATTGTGAAGTGATGTTTAGTTGTTGGTAGAATCTAACTTAGTCATGATGAGATGGAAGTATGTTGATAGACTTGATGAATAGGGTGCTTTAGTAATGCCTAGATGGTTTGAGTGAATAGATTCCTCTAAGAATGGTAGTAGTGTAAATTACCATGGTTTGGAATCATCTTGTATGAAGATGTGAAATCTAAGTGGTGACTTGTCTCGACCTTAGAGTTGGAAGAAGGGATGATTAAAAGAGTTTATATAGGCTTGCTCCCAAGGGGGGGAGGTAATGTGGTTAGATATCAAGGTCTTTGAGTGTCCTTGATGTTCATGAGTTAGGCTCATGTAAGATCTTGATTGGTGTAAGTAATGTTTCTTGTGAGTTAGAGTGCTTAAATGAGAACCTCTTTAATTTAGAAGTACCGGTAGAGGTCTTAGACCGGCAAGTTTAGAAATAGAGGAACAAGGAAGTTGTTCCTTAAAGTGGTAAGAAGAGTTCTTTAGAAAGGATCTTCGTTAAGAGTGCTACTTAGGAGGCCAAGGTCCAATGAGATGTTCCAATGTCCTCATCCTTTCCTTATACTCCTATTCAAGCTTGAGATGATAAGTTCCTCTTGATTTACTTTTTATGAAGTCATGTGTGAATTTTATGTTGTCATGATCTTCCTATGTGATGCATGTTCATGAAAATTCTTAGGTCTTGTTAGAAATGACTTATATGCATTGTTTCGCTCATGTTGTAGTGAATTTGAGTAAAGTTGCATATAGACTTCATGAGATGAGTATGAGCATGCCTTAGTTTTGAAGTTGAAAGATTCCTCCTTGAGAAAATGCTTTTTGAGAGTAAATTGCAAGTTAGGCTCCATGAGTGTGTGTTAAGCGTGTCGTAGCTAGGGTATGTTAGTTCCTCCTTGAAAATAAATAGAAATAGAAGTTCATGCATTTTGGGTTGGTATATATAATTCCTACTCTCTTGTGTTGCATTGAGTATGTTTAGCTTGGAGTTAAAGTTTTCCTCCTTGGTTGTGTGCATTTGGATATATGGCATGCATGATGGTTTTCTAGTCTTGAGTCGTTAACCCTTAATGTGTTTTCAGTGTCATTCGAGGACGAATGTTCCTAAGTGGTGGATAATGTAACAACTCACAAAATGATAGGTTGAACTAGAGCCTCATCGTGTGGGTTAGTGTACCCTCAAGTGAATATTTAGGCTGTTTTAGACCTTATTGAGCAAGGAAGAAGTCTAGGGTGCAATTAAGTACCTATGCTAGCAAGAAGAAGTGAAAGAAACCTTGTTCTTTGAGGGGACTTTTGGCGATAGGACTTCACGATCGCTCAAAGGGTTGGGCGAGTCGCCCTTGTGCCTTATGATCACCTAGTGAGCTGTCCCATTTGGCCTAGATTCTGGAGCAAAGGGCGAGCTAAGTCGCAGCTCGCCAACCAGGTTGGCGGATCGCCGTTTAGCTCCCTAGATCGCCTAGTGGAACGCCCAAATTCCAAGCTCACTGGAATATTGGGTGAGCCAAGGGTGTATTTGGCGAGTTACCTAGTGCAAAGGGCGAGCCTAAGAGTCCAAAGGGCGATCCCAACGGTCCAAAGGGTGAGCTCAAGCGGGCAAGACACAAGAATTCGTATTTTAAGTGAGGGTTTTTAAGTAATCTCTCCAAAACTTTGACCAAGACTTTCCCACTCCTTTCCTAACAAGTATATACGTTTATTAGACTTACGTTTACCTCATTGAAGTCATTCAACCTAGAATCAAAAGAAAATCCACCATCCTCTCCATAAAATATTTCTCTCTCCAAGAAGAACCTCCATTGAAGAAGGAGATAGAGCTTGAAGCTTGGGTCAAGAATAAAGTCCATTGTTGAGAGCTTTATTTAGGGCTTTGATTAAAGGTATGTTTATTTTTTCATCTATGGGTTCTTCCACCCATAGAGTCGCCTAGAATTTCCCAAAATTTGTGAAGAACCCTGAACAAGCTAGGGTTACTTCCAATGTATGGGTTTTAGGTGGGTATGATTCCAATAGGTTGTATAATACTCATATATGATTAATTTAGTGTTGATTCATGATATTATGAAGAATTTATCTGAGTTCCTTGGTTAACCCTAATTTTCAAAGTATGTGGGTTTATGCTTTTGGATGAGAAATTGATGATTCTTGCTAGATTCTCTTGGGTTGTTATCATGACTAGAACTTATCCAAGAATGGGAGTATGAAATCATGAATTGAACTAGACTTATGCATGTATGATAGAATATGAATTGAATGATTAGAATTGGGACTCTATGATGAATTATGCTTAGAATTGTCTATAATTAAGGCTTATGAATGATGTGTATTGTGATCTAGACTAGTATGTTGATGGTGGAGTAAAGCTTGAATGAAGGGCTTAAAGTCATAATGTTGATCACTAGGACTCATACATTAAGACTAATATGAGGAGATAGTTTGCATGTATGTAGAACGTGAAATGTATTATCACATAGAATGATTCAAGATTGAAAGGCTAATTACCTAAAATGAATGATGCTTGTTAGAATAGAATAGCTTGAAGTTGAGCCTTATGATTCCTTCATGTATAGTTGAATTATGTAGCTTGGTAGATCTCATGGTAGCTTGGTATTGAGGAATTAAGCTCTCCTAAGGTTATCTTGAATTAGCATTGGTAGGATGCTTTTCTTGGTAGCTTGCATTAGTATAGGCCTGGTAGCCTAGGATTGAGAATCTATACTCTCCTATGGGTAGCTTGAACTAGCATTGTTAGAATTCCTTCATGGTAGCTTGACTTGGTTAGGACAAGACCATTTCATGGTAGCTTAGGATTGAGACACCATACTCTCCTAAGGATAGCTTAGGGTTGAGGATTCATACTCCCCTAAGGTTAGCTTGCATCATGGTGAATGGGTGTATGGTAGCTAGGTTGGAATACTTGTATCCTTCCTAGGATAGCTTGGATTGCATGATAAGGTGTTTTCCATAGTAGTATGTTATTCTTTGATAGTCTAGAATGATGAATAGCAAGCATTAAGTAAGTTAGCCTAAAGGAGTACTTAGTGTGAGTGGTAGTATGGGATGCCATTCATACATGGCACAAGTATGACTTGAAGCTACTTATGAAGTGTCCTCTTATGTGATGTATGCCGATCTTGGATTGTTGCTATAGTTGGCTTCCACGATATGATTGACTTAAGTTGATAGTTCCTTGTCAATATGTAGTAGGTCAATAGTGACACCTAGAAATGATAAATATGAATAGGGTGACTCCAAGATATGCTTAGTGTGTGTCGTATTATGGGATGCCCCACATGCATTGCACACGTGTGCCTTGAGGTTTCTTAGGAGTGTAGTGCTCTTATGACATGAAAACCTAGGTCTTGACTATGAAGGTGGGCTATGACCAAGAATGACCAAAGATAGGTACTTAGCTTGGATAGTATTATGGGATGTTATCTTTGCCTTGCACAAGTATGCTTGGAGGTGGCTTGTGAAGTAGTTCACTTGTAGTATGAAAGACTAACGATTGAAGGATGTAATTATGAAGGTTTAGTTAAGGCTATTCTATAAGTATGATATAGCTCTTATGTTCATATAAATTGTATTATGTTGACTTGTGATGTTATGATACTTTATTGGGGTTTATGTTATGGTCTCTCATGTTTATGTCTTATGTTGACTAACCATTTGAGATGCTTTATGATGTTATGTTAGCTTTCATACTTGGTACATTTTGTACTAACACATATTGCCTACATTCTAATCAAATGTAGGGTGTTGGAGATTGAGTTGCTTTGGAAGCTAGGTTTCTAAGGTGTTTGAAGACTTGAAGAATTGGTGAGTCCTCATAGTTTCGAGGACAAACCCACTATGTTCTTTTAATGTCATTTCTTATGTTTTAGACTCTATATGGGCTACGTCCCAAGACTTTTATTCATGTTATTCATAGTTGGTTTTGAGACATAGACTTAGTAAATACTTCCGCTTTTATGAAATGTTTTCGATTGAATGTTTTAAAGAAAGTTTTAAATTTCCCCTACTTTTCTATGATTGTATGTTATGATGATGCTAAGGGCTTGTATTAGACCCCTTTGGGGTCGAGTACGCCGTGTTATGTCTAGGGGGTACCCCTGGGTCGTGACACTTAAATGCATTTTGAGGAAAATTGCATTCATGTTGGGTTGTTATTTTCTCTCCTACTCTATTAATGTCAACTCTAGTCCCATCCAAGGAGGAATGTTACCAACGGGGAGATATTATAATAACCTGGAAGTTGGAAAGTCAAAAAGGAAAGAAAAATGTGCAAATTTTATTGAATTGAGTTTCTACGAGTCCAACCTATGGATCACAAGAAGTTTTACGGACCGTAGGAAGGGAGTCGTAGACATGGAAATGAGACTTTGTAAAATTACATTTGTGATGTTTGACCTACGGATGAAAAGTAGGAACTATAGTATGTTGACGGGCCATAGATGGTACCCGTAGGATTGATTCACAGATTTGATTTTGGACCTCAGTCCTACGGAAGGATTTGACGGGCCGTCATTTCTTCTACAGTCCGTAGGAAGGTCCCGTAGAAAGATCTTAGACTTGGTGAAATTTTGGAGTGAAAATTATGTTCTATGGATGGGGTATACGGATCGTGGAAAGGTCTCGTGGGAAATAATTGAATATTTTGATTTCTATATTTAGTTTTGCGGTTTACTAGTACGGGCCATGGAAAGTCCTACTGACCGTAGGTCTGTCCGACTGTTATTCTTAAAGGGTATTTGGGTATTTTCCTATGTATTTAATGCCTATACTACATAATATTGATCCTAATTCTAAATCATATAACTACCCTTCACTCTTAGAAGTTTACCAACTCTTTCATTCCCTCAAATCCTCAAATTCTCGCAAAAACTCTCTCTAGAGAAAGGAAGAAAAAACTTGACTTGGGTTCTTCAAGTTTAAGTCTCTTTTATTCATCATTGCTTAGGAATTCAATCAAGGTGTGTAGGGATTTCATCACTGGGTTCCATTCCCCAGTTGTGTCCCTAAATATACTTCCATTATAATCAAATTGATCGAGGTTTTCATTGAATTCTCATGGGTTCTATTTATGTTGATTCAATTGCTTGAATTTGATCTTATGATTATTTTGAGTCATTTACATGCCATCCAATTAAATCACATGAGCCCCTACATTGATCATTATTTTGACAATGAACTCTAAGTTGCATGAATTTGATGTAAAGCTATAAAAGAATGAATGATGTTTTCATGAACTTATGCATGATTTATGAAAATGAACGATTTATGATCTAGGTTTCTTAAAGATAAGTAATCAATGAATTGTGAATGGTTTTATCACATACTAATGGATCATGTCTTGGTGAAAGATTTTAACACATAGACTTGATTCATGATTTAATGAGCTAGTCTATGATGTTTCTAGCTTGGATTAGTAACCTAATTACACTTCGTCATGGATGATAATGATTTTATGTTTATGACTATTCTGTTGGGATTAACTTAGCACCGAGAGGATATTGAGATGGAGGCTCTCCCATTAGTAGAGGTAGGTCTCTAGTAGAAATCTCATTGTCCTTAACTACATGTCCTCATAGGTTTGCCTCAAATGTCCATGCTAGTGGATCAACATATAACATATGATATGATACAGAGTTCTACCTTGGCAAATATACTCTCCCTTTATCAATGTGGGAGTTACATTGGATTCCATGTTATAACTCACATGGTCTATTGTTGGTTAAATCTAGTATCCCACAAAAAGAATTCAGTTACTTACAAAAGTTTTACGAAGCTTTCCTAATGATTGTAAGATGCAATGACTATGTTCATGATTATGATTCTTCTTTAAAAGATCTTACCATGTTTAGCTTTCATGCATATCAGGTTTTCGATTATGTCCCCATATGATCATGTTTCATGTTTTATTCCATTCCCTTTATACTTAGTTCATTCCATGAACTAATGCATACTTGTGCCTACATTGTTTTATAATATAGGGCGTGTCGATTTCTCTTATATTGTTTGTGGCCAGTTGATCTCTTTAATGATTCGAAGATGAAGAGTTGGTGAGTCCTCATATTTCGAGGACCATGAATTTTTTTTTTGCTTGCCTTTTGTTTTGGTTTTCAGAATTTGTATGTGGTGTACATGTTACATTCCCACCACTCTTTAATGTAATATATGGCTTGTCAAGACTTTGATGTACTTCCGTTGTTGTGTCAACTATTTACTTCTTATGATATTTCTTACTTTTCTCTATTATGTCATATATATGTATGTCAAGTGGCTTGTATAAGGCCTTACAGGGTCTTATACGCCATGTCATGTCTAGGGTGTACATTGGGTTGTGACAATAGTAGTCTTATTTCGAACAAGGTCCTTGTAATTCTAATAGAAAAGGTGGTTGGACCATCAGGATCATGAGCTTTTAGGGGCTGAATGATTTCTAGGCTGAAAAGATTTATTGATCTCTAAGGAGTGGGTCTAGCTCAATTTTATCCTTAATGGAGACAATGATGAGGTTTATATCATTATTGCTACATAAAGGGGTGGAGTGGGGAAGTTCAGTGGAATAAAGCTTAGATATGTAGGTTACAATGTAGGAAGAGATTTCACATTTCTCAAGAATGATCTGCCTATGCTCCCCTCTAAAGCTACAAATTATTTTCCGTCTTTTTATATTGATGGTATAGGTGTGGAAGAACTTTGTATTGGCATCCCCCTAGCTTATCTAGTCGATCTTATAATTAGTTCTCCAAAAGTACTCCCTGAACTTTAAAATGTATCATATTCAATAAGGAGATCACTCTCCAAGGTTTTTAGAAAGTCATTACAGTTCAAGTGTGTGGACTTTTTGGATTTAACCAAGTCAAGCATTAATACTTTTAATTTTAAGAAAAAATGTTTCCCAAGCTCGCTCTATTCCAGGTAGAGGCTTCAGTTTGGAAGAGAGTAATAGCCTTGGAGAGGTCACTAGATTTGTCAAAACAATATGGAATAAGGCCCTTAAAGCTGGAGTGGCCACACCACATAGGCTCAAGCCTAACAAGATTCTTCTGGTTGTTGGCTTGAGGGGTCCAAATCCTAACAAGCAAAGGATAGTTTTCCGATTTGGTTATAGGTAGATGTGTTCCAATACCCTAATGATAACAAAGAATCCAAGAGATATTGGCTACACATTCATCTAATCTTTCCAGGATAAGGTATTGCATATTCTTGTACCTTTTGTAAGTCCATGTGTATTTGCAACCCCTTAAACCCTAGGTAAACTATCTTACACTTGTCCCAACACTATTTAAACAGGCTAGATCTTAAATTGTTAATATTTCTTCGACCAAACTTTTCACTAGCCTTCATGATTTCATTGAAGTATCCCCCAATAATCCAGTCTCCGCTAAAAGATCTAGAGATATTGATGAGATCTTCCCACAATCTATTTCTAGTTTGAAATTAGTTACTAGCATAAATGGAAGTGAAAAACCAAGTTCTAGAGTCATGATTACCTGAACCATCACATGGATGGTATGTGAAGTATTGGATATGTCCTAGATCTTTAGAGAATACTTCTTCCATATGATAATGATTCCTCTAGAAAGCTCATCTACTGACGAATTGATCTGCCAATCAAACTTGAGAACTTCAGTGTGCCTCTTGTGCTCTGCCATATGAGTTTCAAGGAGTACAATCATAGAGGATTTGTGGAGATTGACCATAGCTTCACACTGGCATTTAAATCCAGCAGAGTACGCGCTTCTAACATTCCAAATTATAAAATTCATTTGGGGTGTTTGAGATGGTGACTAGTGAATGAGTCTATTCCCTCTGTTCATCTAGGGATACCTCTAAAGATCTATTAATGTCTTCAAAGCAACAAGTGTTAGGTATGTTCCCTTCTCTATTTTGAGGTTCATTGAGCATAGAGACATATCTCTTAGGCATTTCCCTAGAATAGCTTCTGTTTTAAGCTCTTTGAATTTTTTGAGTAGTAATTTTTCCAATACGTAGCTTGATCCTTCTGTTTCATAAAATAGGCTAGGAGGTGTTCCAACTCCTCGTTGCTCCCCTTTAGGATCTCTATCGATTTTCCTCTTCCCTCTTTCAATATTTCTCCTTTGTATACCAGAAAGTTTGTTTCCTTTTGTGTCTATGGTATAAAGGAAAGATTCATCATTGACTCTGATATTTTTTTCATTGGAAAGAAGGAAGAGTTTGGAGCGTTTGTGCCATTAATAAGTTAATCGAGGCCATTGACATTGGTTTTTTGATACCCATGAACTGGCATTGAAGGAGAGCTTGGGTCCAGACTATGTGCCTAGATTCTCTATTGCATGGTTCAAGCCTTATTTCACTACCTATGCATTATATGTTGAATCCTGCATAACTAGTGTTAATAGGGCTTCTCTGACTTTTATTTTGAAGATCAGGGACCTTTCCTGTATCGCGAGTTCCATCCATAATGATGGTAGGTGGTGTGCAGTCTATGGTGCAGTCACCAGAATGGGGGGCAGGGGGTTTCTGGCTGTTGGTTGGATGAGACATTTTTTTAGGGGGGGGGGAGAAGTAGAATGAGTAGTAATAGAAAATGGGCAAAGAGATAGGACACAATTAATTATAGAGGGGGAGGCATATGGGTACCTTGAGTGGATGTCCCTTGTCACTTAATTAAAAAAAGAGCGAGGATTACTCTCTTGAGAGTAGGCGTTACAAAGGTGAAGAAGTACGATTGCAGTTACTTCAATGAGGATTGCGCTATGGATTCAGTTTTCAATAGGGGTTGTGGTAGTTCTCATGGACCCCTTGCCATTAATAGCATTCCTCAAAGGTTATAGAGTTGATCTCTATGTAGATATGGTAATCAGAGAACATTTGGTAGTTGATTTTGAGTAAAAATGGAATTAATAGGCTCTTTAACTATGGTAGTTGGAAGGATCCTAGGATTTGGGATGGGTCCCATCTTTTCTTTTTTTTCTTCTTCCAATTAAATAAAAGATATGTTGCTTGAATAAGTGTTAGTGAAAAGGTTTATAGTAGAAAATTTATTAGCACTGAGGAAACGGGACATACTTTGAGCTTGATCTCTAGCTCTTACCTGTGTACAATTCTAAATTTCTATGGACCCTCCTCCTTCGATTTTCCCGTGTGAGGTGGTGGGGAATTACTTTTTTTTGGAAAGCAACAGTTTGCCACTGTCCCTCTAGTTTGGAGTTTTTTATGTTGAGGGTGTCTTACTATTTCTCTCTGGTAATATGTTCTTTGAACTGTTCTTTTGAACATGACCCAATCTCCCAAAACGTGTACAAAGAATTCTTTCTTCTCCATAGATCACTTTCTTCGTATAGTTATCTATTTGTACTTCATTCCTTACTGAATAGTCAAGGGGGAACTTGCATGCATATCCGTGCATATCTTCAGCGAAGTGTCGATGAAGTACAAGTGTCTATTTTCAATAATCTCCCAAGTTTCTTGCCAATCCTTTCTAGCACGTTCCAGTCATAGAATTTTGTTGGTAGCTAGGTGAGACTGATCAAAATGGCAGTGTGGGTTACCGTCGATGCCTCAGTTATGATAATTGGTTCTCATCTTCTCATGGATAAGAAGCTACCATCCACAAATCAATGGCATTCGTGAAGTAGTTTATTTGTGTTTTCCTCTTTGCTGAATTCTTCAATGTAAAAATCCCACCCCAAGTCTATGAGTGTTAGGGATCCAGTAGGATTCTACATATCTATAAATTTGTTTTACAAGTAGTTGTGAGCCAGCTTTTCCCCAAAAAACATTATGATGAGAGAATTCTTCCAAGGGTGGTATAATCTTTTTATTCTCTTCCTCGGTAAGAATGATATAATCAAAATATAAGTCCATTTCTTGTTCAGTGGGATTTCCATACATTGGGTAGGAGAGATTGCATTGCCCTTCTTTAAGAGGATTTCATTGAATGATTCATTTTTGTGCACATCTTCCTCCATTGCAATCCCAATTGCAGGTGGTTCAAGTGGGTTGTGTGGTTTTGGGGGAAGAAATTTGTTTTTCATATTGGGGATCATGGTAGTTCTAAGGACTGTTCTAGAAAGAGAATCATGCGGGATCCGATGACTCTTTGTTAAGTATGAGTCTGTCATGATTCAGTCTTTCACACTCTTAAATCTAATACTTTTAAAATCCTTCAATATAATCTTGTGCCGAATTAAAGTAAAAAGGGTGTCAAACACACTATGGTTTCCTGAAAGATGAAGTTGAGTACGTGTGTCAACATGTCATTGATCATGGATTAAAGACACATGTGATCTTCACCGGAAAAAAATGTTTGTGAAGGAATATGATAAAGCCTCTTAAGACATCATAATATTTTCAAAAGGCAAATTCATTCTCAGGGAAATCAATTGCACAGTGATATTTAGTAGTACCAAAAAGATTAATGTCTTTGATAAACAAAGAAGAAGCTTCAGAAAAGTTGTTCAACCGAGGGTTACAGTTAAAATTTGAGAAACTGATCGGGAGTATGATCAAGTCATTACATCATCAAGGCCACAAACCAACCACCATTTTTACACTTACAATTTTATGTTTCTTTCGCTCAGCCTAGGGACAAAAGAAAATACAGGATTTCAAGTCAGGAAGACGAAACATCACCAAAATAAGTTCTTTAAAGTCTTCACGTGTTTTCTTATTTCATCTCATGTTATTCACATTTTTACCTCTCAATTCGAGAACTTCGGGCAATATGTCCGGTCTCATTCCCTTAAAAGGAAAACATCTCTCAGTAGGAAAAACCATAAACAATACACACCAATCTTTCATTAATGTGCAATACACACCAATATTTATTTATGTGTTGTATGCACTAGTCCTTCATTCAAGTGCAATACATACCAATCTTTATTCATGGGCAAGACGCACCATATTCACATCCTGGACAACACACATCAGTCTTTCATTCATGTGCAATAAACACCATATTAATATTTTGGGTAATACGCCTAATCTTATGTTAACCCACCAGGACAATACATCCCATTTTAAATTCTAAGGGAAATATGCCCCATTACTTCTTTTCCTCCTAGGGTTATACGTCCTAGTTTGAGATTCTCATATCTTTTATTTTCCTAGAAGAGAACAACCTATTCAGATCTTAATTTTGTGACCTTGAGTTTTGAGCTTCAAAATCAAACTCAAGAAAAAACATGCACCTAAGAATGATCCACAATCTTCCAAGAGAGCATCAAATCAATCTTAAGAATAACGCACAAAGCAAGTCAAAGATCAAGAAAAGACCCTAAGAAGATATCTTGTAACTCCTAGTATTTGGAGATGCATAGTTATATAGCTCATTTTCTTATATGTAACAATAGACAGTAGATGGTGACAAGAAACAAGAAGCAACATCAATAGAAGCAACATTTAAACAACAATGTTTGATAGTTTCAGCTATCAAATTTTGTCGAACTACACTGGCCTGATTTCTTTCCAGCCAAAGATATGTAGCAACCTCGAAAGAAAAGTTCGGATACAGTTTTCAAAATTTCTTTCAACGAAGTTTGAAACTATAAAACCTTAACCACTTCGTTCACTTTATTTGCTTGAAAACTCTTCATGTTTCCAAGAAAATAAGGGCATACTGTGAACACCTAATTTTACGTATTAAAATTACTCCTAATATATATATATATATATATATATATATATATACATATTTAATTTGTATTTGTATTTATATTCATATTTTTGTTTTTTTTGTTTGGTATTGTGATTTTGATTGTTTTTCTACGTAAAAAATAAATTGTCCCAAACAACTCAATTTGGATTGATTTGGGCTAATCTAAACCTGATTCTAACAGCACAATCTATTTTCAAAATGGTATGATAATTGGTGCTCAGGTTTAATCTTAGACGTCCATAATTTTTTAATCTAATGGCTCAAATTTGACCATATGAAAAATAAAAGATACCTCGAAAATCAGATTTCTAGCCCTATTATCCTTTTATTTCTCCTATGTCCCCTTCCTCCCCCCCCCTCCCCCCCCAACTACCATCGCGGACAACTTACGCCAAAATTTAATCAACTATTCCTTTCACCCTCAACTACACAAATCTACAAACCATTTAGTCTTATTCCTAGCCAAATTTCATAGATCTAAGAAAATCAGAACGCTAATCATCCCTTTCCTTTTCATTTGTGGAGTTCTAGTCATCTCCATCTTATTACATGGACGTGTAGAGTTCTTCAAGGGATATCTTTTGATATAAGTTTTATGTCAAACTCCATGTCAAATATTTTGCCGAATATATTTTGCGACCTCCATTCACCCAAAAATCTATGTCAATCTTTTTATCCTCTCACCGTCTATCCAAATCCGTTACTATCACAACTTTTTCAATCATACAAGTGATTTTATTTCTAGTTTATGTCTATTCATGTTAGTTTTTTTAAAGATTTAGTTTGCTAGTTTTGGTTTAACTAGTTTTAATGCACGTGCGTTGCACGTGAATATAAATTATGTACTACACTAATTTTAAAAATAATTTAGGGAGTTCATGATTTTAAGGTGATGCTCCCCCACACCCACCCAGAAAAAAGAACATTCTATATTAAACTGAATAAAAATAAAAGTACAACAAATAAATTGGAAACGGAGGAGTACTTATTACTTCTAGTTTGGACTCTTCAAACATGTATTTGATCAAATCCTTTTTCGCCAATAATTTGAGACTTTTCACAGCTTGAACACCAAGTTGTAGATTGTGCATTAGAAAATCATTGAACTTCTTGTCATGTAGAATTTGCTGAAAAAGTATATTTATTGCTATGAAAATGAGTACATTTTAATTATCTAGATAGTCTTCTCGTTTGAAGCTGAGTTATTTCATTCTCCTTTTCGCATAAATTTTTGTTGATCTATCTTATTTACCCACAAAAAATATTGTAATTGCATAATTGAACAACTCTTACAATCTCTCTTGTTATAAGAAGAAGAATACAAAACTTACAAAATCTATCTATATACAATAGGAGAAGAAAAAATGCAACATGTCAGCGCCACAATTTTTAAAAAATTTAACTAATAAATAATAAAATATTATATAACTATTTAAATATTTAAATAAACACTTTTAAATAAAAATGGACACATGTCATCAACTTTAAAAGATAATGACAAATGTCTTTAAAAAACATAAATTAAAAACAATTTTTAAAATTTGTTTACGTTAAATTGTTTTGTATTGATCTCTCTTTTTTAATTGTTTAAATAAATTGAATGTGTTTGTTCCTAATGAATTGCTCTTCCTAATTTTCTTTTAATGAATTTTAAAATTATACAGTTAAAATTAAAAATATTCCTAATATATAGAAAATGGTGCTAAATTTTAGGAGCACATAACAATTCAATTCCAATTAAAAATTAACCACGGTAATTCTAACAAACTAATCTATATCACATTTTTTATTTATTATATTTGTCAAACTTCTATTTTTTTAAATAACTTATTGGTAAAAATTAATAATTAAAAATTATTGTATTTTTAATAATAATAATCATAATAATAATAATAATAAAATAATAATAATAATATTAATAATAATAATATTAATAATAATAATAGTAATAATAATAATGATAATAATAATAATAATACCTAAACCATCGGAACTATTTAAATTTTAAACTAATTATAATATTCAAATTATATATATACTAATTAACTAGATCTATTAAATTGTTTAAAAAAACCTCAATTTTGTTGCAAATTTTAAAAGTTCAATTTACAAAAGTTTCATATTATTTAAAACACGCACTATAGTTTTAAAGATAATAAAAAATGTTTTGCTTTTCATTTTTCTTTTCTTTTTTTAAAAGTTACAGTTTAAAAAAATAAGTTAGAATTTAAAAGTTACCATGACAGTTTAAGTGAACATGTGTGTTTCCCAAGATTTTAGGTCTTATCTCTAATACTTCCACATAATACTTAATTATTAAATAGAAAATATAAATAGCAGTTAGAACTTTTAATATAAAACACAAAAGAATCACACACAAAAAATATTTTTCGGTAACCATATCAAATCAAATTCTTACCCTGTTCAACAAAGAAACAATATAGTATTTCAGTATTTAACAAAGGAGAATAATTCAACCCGCCAACATACATTCAAGGACAATAAGAAATCAACAAAGACAAAGTTTAATCATATGTAAGTTTATTTTTCAATTCATTACTTTTCAATGTATATAAAGTTCTTTCTCTATTATGCAATAATTATTTATTTCTTTTGTACTGAGTAATCAAAATAACAATAACTTAATTTCTCAGTTTTGACTTCAACATGCATAAATCAAATATCCATCAAACATTTTGGTAAATTTTATTAGTGTGTTTTTTGTCAAATAATAATAAGAAAATGACATTAGGGACAAAACATGTTTTCATGTCACTTATTCTTGAACATTAGTTTGAAACAAACTGTACACTACAATAAAATAAAGTTTGAAATCATCAAATCTATTTTTTGACATGGTTTCTTGAATTAATGTTTGCGTAAATTAAAATATGTCACTTAAAATAAAAAAAAATTATCTCTTTTTTCTTATATGTACTTCAAAAATTAATATATTTCTTGCTTTGTATAGTGATTTTTCCGAAATAATATATTCACATTTCGATTTATTATTATATATTTATTTTGTTTTGTAAGAATTTTTTCTAACTATTTCTTCTTTGTTTTGCTGTTGAATTGTAAAATTTATGTGCTCTATATATTTTAATTTTGTAAGTGTTTTAATTTTGTGTTGATATATTTTTGATAAACAAAATACTAAGTTGATATGTCATATTGTTCTCATTAGTTATTTTAAAAAATATTATAATATTGTATTTATAAAAAAAATAAAAATGTACTGGCGGTTAAATATTTTACAATTAGTGGGATCACTTTAAAGTTTATTTGATTATTATCATTTAATTTTGAGTTATGGCTGGATAGTAATAGTTCCTAAAATATAGGTAACTAACTTTAAAAAAAAATATCAACTATTTAAAACATAAACTAAAAAAATTAAAATGTAAATTACATCGGAATAGATAATGAAATTTATTTTTCTTTACAGTTTTTTTTATCATATTTTAATGTTTCTTCTATAGTTATTTTATTTTTCTGTATTAATTATAATTTTTTGTATTTTATTAAAATTTATATTTCCGCAATTTTTAATCATAGTGATGAATAGCTATTTAGTCTAATTTGAGTTTTTATTTACGTGAGAACTTATAAATTTTATAGTACATAAATTGCATAAGCCTTTTGTTTATGCTTATTAAATTAAAATGTGTTCATTCTTATTAGTTTTAAAAGGAGTCTCTTTGTAAATTTTATATAAATGAATACGTTAATAAAAAGGAAAAAGAGCAGTTTTATAACTCCCCATTATCCATACATTACTACACAGTCCTATAATCAATAAAAAACTGTGTTAATAACATTTTATTTTTTAGTATTTATTTTTATCTAAAATAAAATAAAAAAGTCATGAAATAAATAATTATGATTATTTTAAATAATTACGTCAAATTAAAATATCTTTTAAGATTTTTTTCGATACATACCTCACCTTTAACCATATTATCATAAGTATTTAAATACTTTATTTTATCAGTTGATCATTTAACTAATCAAAAAATATAAATCACGGACTAAATATAGAAATTACTAAAAAAGATTCATACACATTTAGTTATTATTAATAGTTGATATTTATTTATGCTTATTAATTAATATTTGTTTATGTTTATTAGTTTTAAAAGGGACTTTATAAAATTTATATAAGTGAATACGTTAGTGAAATATTTACATATATAATTACTTCAAAATCTAAATATAGTATATTTAGATAAAAACAATTATGGAACTCTTATTATGAAAAGTGTAAAACAATTTATTTGTGTTCTATTTCTATTTATGCATAAAAAATTTTGACAATAATTTTTTTTCCTTCTTCTTTGGATGTGACTTTGTAGTTGTTGAGACAAAGTCACTATAATCAACTTCATATTTAGAATTAACACTATCAGTGAGATTTTATATATAGATATAGCAACTTTTTAAGCATTAAAATCTCTTATCAATAATTATTGCAAACCATTAGTTTTTGTTGATTTTTTTCCTTTTTTTTTGTTTATAACATTTAATGATTTTAAGTTTTTATTTGCAGGATGATTGGTGTTTAATTCTCTGGATATGATGATATTATTATTTTTTATTTTTACATTTATCAACTAATCGTGCAACACGCGGGCACGTATACTAGTTGTAGTTTAAAAGTGGGAGTAAAACTCCTCTATTTATAGACAACAAACTATAGTATGAAAAAGGTATTTATAGTGCCTTATCAGATAAGTCGCAACCCTTTAAAAAAAATCACAACTTTTCCGAAATGTCATAACTCATCCAAAAAGTCATAAATGTATTAGAAAGTTACAACCATTCAGAAAAATCACTACCCATTAATGTGAAAAGGTGTCAGCTTTTAATATAATTAAGAACAAATAAATAAATAAATATATTATAAAATATAGAATATATACTTAATTGAGTGTTTTATGTTGGGGGTATTATAGTAATTTAACATTCAAGTTAGGGAGTTCATGCTTTTAAGGTAGTAAGATTTAATTCAAATTTTATTTTTATTTTTATTTATATCTTTTATTTATTTAATAATGTTTGATCTTCAAAATAGATCAGATGTTTCAATTTTGTATTGGTGGACTGATTTACTTTTTATTTTTTAGTCTTAATGACTAAAATTTAATGGGTTCTACATAATGAACCTATTTTTAAATTTTTAGATGGTCCATTTAACTTTTATTCAATTAATGAATAAAACAAAATGGGATCTCTAAAGGGCAGTGAAATCTTTTTTAATCTTCTCTTGGAAGAAGATAAAGGAAAAAGAAAAAAGAAAAAAAAGAATTACATTAGATATTATGGGTGGCATATTGAAAAGGCAAAAAATCTCATGCATTCATTGGTTGTTAAATGTTCAACAAGTGGGGGTGTTTCATCTTCTCAACCTATTTGACACCCTATTTTTTTCATTTTTCTTTTGAAGAGAATAGAAAATTCTTAGCAAAAAAAATATTTTTGAGAAAAAAAGAAGGAAAGACATAGAAAGTTCAAAGAAATAAAGAAAATATTTTCATCTTTGTTTGGTTGTGGCTTCAACTAGCATTGACTTCCGTTGTTGCTTATCATCACTACTTTTAGGTATTGATGTTTCAACGTAATTTTATAAGCTTACAAATAATGAAGCATGTTCTGTTGTGTTGATAAATTATTTATGTTAAGTTTGGTTGAATTATTTAAGTATGTTTTGATATTTGATGCAATTATATTTTATTGTTATGTACATTTGTGTTCTTTTAATAGTTTGATAGCTTTATTTTTATTTTTTTAGAGAAAATCATCAAATTCCCCATGAACTTGGTAGCCAAACTTACGTCAGCAGTTTAACTTCACGAACATTTAGATACTCTCGTAACAAATTTCTAGTGAATTAAATATCACCCTAAGTGGTGATGTGACATAGTAAGCGCACTCACTCTCATATAACGCTCAATTACCCGTCTTACAAGTCAACGAGTAACCGATTGTTGATCATAATAAACCCACCAAGATTGGGGTCGTATCCCACATAGAGCAGTCTTTCCTAGATTTCAATTGAGAAGTGTTGAATATCTGAGCTAATCTTTTGTAGAAAGGCAACAACCAATGTTTTACATAAGACAAAATTTAGATGTCTCACGTTTTCAAATTAAAACAGGTTAGATAACCATCTATTTCGAAATGCAAGTGGACAGAAGTGTTTAATAATAATGAGGGTGAGTATAGGAGCGTGCACGACTCGGTATTAATATCGAAAATGGATAAATGCAATTGCTCAATAATATTAAATCGTGGTGAGTAGGCTAGATCAATCAAAAATACAAGATTCATTTCTCAATTACAACTTGTTATTCACAAGGGATTTTTCAAGTCTCTGGTGCAAACAATGCCAAACCAATCCAAGACGTTAATATACAGTTCTTTCTCAAGAAAATCTAGCATTTGACTATAAAGCCTAAATCTCTTTCTCAAGCAGACTTATCAATTACATCCAATATGCACTTATCAATCTAATTATCCACTTCATGCAATCTTGCTCAACCATAGCATGAATATATAATTTAATCCTGAGTTTGCAACCTCCACTAATTAATTAAAACATTATAATTAAACTGAACTTACTGAAATTAATATAAATTGGAATAATTCACAACTATCCACAATTTTGATCAAAACCCAACTTCATTGGCACACTCCTAGAGCAGGGGTTTTAGCTACTCATATTGAAATTTAAACAAATTATATCGAAATAGTTTTTATCCATTTGAATTAATTGGATCCAACTTCAAATTTGACGAAACCCTGAGCAAAAGTCCACAAAATTCACATTCTAGATCGCTAAAACTCAAAATCCTTAGAAGGTTCTTGTGTCCTTTAATTTCAGAGAATGGAAGATGAGTTTTATCTCTTCTCGTCCATTTATACCTTCCCAAATGTTAGTACAAATTTCATTTACGACCTAAGTGGCGAAGTTAGGTGGGCTCGGTGAGTTACGGACTAACACACCTTCTCACTGTAACACCCCAAATTTTTTTGAGCTAGGACCCGAGCCGTTCTTCGTTGTGAGTAAGATTTTATTGAGGAATTTAAATTGTCTTAGGTATCAAGGTAACTAGATGTAGCACCTTGAGTTCCAAAAAAGAATTGAAGAGAAATTCATTCAAGTCATCTGTAAGTTCTTTTAAGTTTTGGGTCAACTTCAAATGACCATAAGTTTTAGCACATAATGATTTAGGTGGCCCATAAGGTATCAAATCGAATCACTTTGAGTCTTCTTTCCAACACCACAGAGTTTGCTAAAATCTGAGCTCGGATGAGGGAGATATGACTGTTTGAGTGCAACCTCTCTAGATAGGGCCTTCCCACCCAAACTAAGGAGTGATATTTTAGTCTTTTCCTTACCCCTACTTAGTATAAACGTGAATTCCACCCAATTAAGGGTATAAACTGATTAGAATCAATTTCATTCATCCCCAAAGCGTTTAGGGTTTTGGATAGAAGACTCAAGAGGAGAAACAGTCCAAGGTTTCAAGCGTTCATCCAAGATTTCGCCAAGAACCTAGTACTTTGAGGTATGTAAGTTCTCATAGTGTTGTGTTCATTCACCCACATTCCAATCATGTGATTTTCATCCGTAATTTCATTCTGGAAGTAGAATGATTTGAGTTCTTGAGGAGTTTCTTGAGATTTTGTTCTCCATTCCTTGATAATGGAGTTTGTTGAGTTCTTGAGGTGAGGATCGTGCGAGATAGTATAATTCTTGAGGGGCTTCGAGTAGATTTTCATGGATTATTGAATCTAATAAAGTTGGGAAGAATTCAATCTATTTTAGGTATATTAGGACCCAAAATAAAGAAGAAAAATTTGTCGGAGTGTCTAGGGGAAAGGGTGGCGCGACGCGCCACTGATACGCCAGGGTGGCTGGCGTGCCACGCCACTCAGTGCGCCAGGGTCACCAGGTCCCCTACTCTTCCATCCTTTTTTCTTTTTGAGTTCTATTAAACCGTGTCATCGATCCCTTCTTGATTTTAACCATCCAAACTACATCTAATCATCGAGAAATCCAATATATCAGAACAATGATCCTTGAATTCATAATTCAAATTTGAGGTAGAGTGAAGAGTAAAGTTTAAGAAATTCCCTTTGAGTCTTTTCGAGTAGTCTTCTACAATTACTTATAAGTTGTTTCAAAACTCGAATAAGTGAGTATGAGAATGAGAAGAGTGTATTAAAGGGTTTACATTATTATTGTCACGACCCGGGAGCACCCCCTAGTCGTAACCGGCGTACTCGACCTCGAAGAGGTCTAATACAAGCCTCTTAGCATTCATTCATCGCATAGACACTAAAACCATAAGGAATTTAAAACTTTCTTTACCAAGAAAACATTG
>JAJOOO010000273.1:0-97159 GCA_029582685.1 Solanum piurae | reverse complement strand
CTTAGTCCCGATTTCCCCCTTGATTATGCTTATCGCTTATGGTCATTTAATTGCTTCCGCGACCAAGGATGTGTAATGATACGCTATGAGGCTTGTTTAGGGTTCCTTCGGGTTCCCCATTCGCCGGTCACGTCTAGGCCCTAGGCTTGGGTTATGATAGATGCGATCCCACTTCTACTCTGAAATAGGTAATCTCTGAAAGTCACCACCAGGTCTCGCATGCTTGGCCTTTACCTGCTGATAACTCAAGCAATGGGATATATATTCTACAATATATCTCCTCATATCGGCCCACTAGTAATCTTGCCTCAAGTAATGGTACATCTTCATGGTTCCATGATTAATAGAATATCTAGAATCATGGGTCTCATAAAGTAGAGAGAACTGAACTCTCATATAGGCTAACACATACCTAGAATCTAAGGCATCCAACTTTACCATCTGATTAGCTAAGGATTGAATGTCCAAAGCTAAAGGTCGCTGCACACTATATAAGAAAGGTAGACAACCCATACTCACTTCCTTCCGACTCACAACGTCCCCCACCACATTCGCCTATCCCGAATGGTAGCAAACAAATAGGTCATAGTCCTTTTAGAAGCTCAATCCAGTGACACTGCCTCGAATTAAGATACCTCTAGCTCATTATGTACTGAAGACTCCTATGACTAGTGTAGATCTCAAAACGGACTCCATACAAATAGTGCCTCCAGATCTCAAGCGCAAAAACTAATGCTGCCAACTCCAAGTCATGAGTGGGGTAGTTGCGCTCATGTATCCTAACTTCCTCGATGCATAAGAAATAACCTGGCCCCGTGAATAAATACACAACCTATACAAATGTTGGTTGCATCAGAATTAAGTGTGAAGGCCTCACCCTAAACTGGAAGAGTCAATATAAAAGAAATAGTCACCAACTCCTTGAGCTTCGGAAAGCTCAACTGACAGTCCTAAGACCACTTACAAGGTACATCAAGACGAGTTAACTAGGTTAAAGTTGTTGAACTTGTGGGAAGCCCTCCACAAATCGCCTGTAGTAGTCTTCCAAACCGACGAAACTCCGAACCTCAGTAACTGAAGTGGCCAAGCCCAATCATGAATAGGCTCAATAATCACTGGAATTACCATGATGCCATCCTTGGACACTACTTTCCCCAAGAATGCTACAGACTCGAGCAAAAACTCACACTTTGAGAACTTGGCATAAAGTTGTTGATCTCCCAAAGTCTGGAGCAGAATCCTCAAATGTTGCTAATGATCACTCTTACTCCGTGAGTATACTAGAATACCATCTATGAACACAATGACGAGCAAATCAAGATAGTGCCTGAAAACCCGCTTTATAAAGTCCATAGAGGCGGCAGGGGCCTTAGTTAACCCAAAAGACATCACTAGTAACTCATAGTGGACATAGTGTATGTCACGCCCCGAGCATACACCATGGACATAGACTTTGATAGTTTCTTCGTCGAAAATTGGTTGAGCTATAGCATAAAAAAAACGTCCACATTTTCCCTTGTTTTCATGGTTTTCTATGGAAATAGATTTGGATAAAACACTCAGAAAATAACCTCACAAGTCTCTCACATGTCCCGTAAGAAGTATTGCTTGGATACTTATGTTATTATAACTGAAATAACGAGATGAATTGAATAAGAAGAGCTAACTATATTGACATCAAGCTAAATAAATAAATAGAGGAGCAGTATAACAGAAAAAGAACATGGACTGCTAAAAGACTGCTAGCATGCCTTGAAAATAAGAACAATTATAACTAGTTATTACGATAATGACTAAAATAAAAAAAACTAATCTCCTAGCTATGTGCTGAAGTATCTAGCCCTCTCCAAATATATCATGAGACACTTAACAAATATATTGAACCCATTCCTAAATCCGCCTCTGCTCGTGTTGGCATGGAATTCTGAAGGAAAATATTTTATTTATAAACTCAAAAGTTCTTGAATCTTAATTCAAGCTCTCGCTATATCTTGTTTATTTCTATGTTTTCTGTATATTGAAAATAACTAGCAACATCCCTATTTATAAAAGTAAGAAATCAAATTAAACTAGGACTAGAAACCACTATAACTAACAAATCCTAATTAAACATAAATAAGTAAATACCATAAATATTCATGTTGACAATCCCACATGAACCCTAATTTCTCCGTTTTTATTGAGAATCGTTAAAACGAACATTTTTTCTTGAATTGATTTTTGAGTGGTTACAATGAGTTCAAGAGCAAGTTAAATTTTAAAATTCTATTTTTCAAACTATTATTGTTTTCAAAGTACTTTTAGACATTTTCTGTGTATACTATTTTGAGATTGTTTGAATTTTAAGAAGTTTTGAGACTTTTAATTTTAAATTCCGTTTTATAGCTTAAATCTCTTTGAGTTAATCTTCAGCGAAGTAGTCAGCCAGGCCATGAGATCACTTGGGGATCAACAATGGTTCTCGAATGTCGGCTACGTCCATGGTGTATGCTCGGGGCGTGACATTATCACTATAAGTACACTCTTTAAATTGAGATCAAACATCACATTTTCTTATTCTCTCAAATAAAAGGTTAGCCATGGGTGGGGCGAATTCTCTACCCAACACTAAAGTTCCTAATTATGGAAAAAGGTTTCAAGCAATGTGGATTTAAAATATGTTGAACTAAAGGAAAAGGATTAAAACTACCCATCATTCATCTTTTCGTCCCACTTATATCCTTGAAACTAAAATTTCTCTCTATATTTTTTTTTTACAAAATTAATTATTACGTGTCACTTTTTCTTATTGGGTGAAATAATTTTTTTTTTGATTATAATTTACCTAACCGGAAACAATATACCCCCCCCCCCCCCATGAGAAAGAGATGGATCTCTATTTTAAATGATAAACACAAAATTTGTTCATTTTAGATGATGGTCACGGAGACAACAAAATAAAAAGGAAGCAAATACTTGAATTAATTATCATGCATATGACATAAGAAGATCATAAGATCATCAATCTTCTCATATTCATGTTCCACCAACGGGATATCTATTTTAATTGACATTGAAAATTCAAGTTATTCGAGCCTTGCACCTCCGCTCAACATTTTTATAATTAAAAAACAATCACTAAAGCAGAATAGTTGAAAGTTACAAACTGCCACTAATATATATTATAAAATCACTAATTAACCTAGATGCTCTCTGATGGCGATCGTTCTCTCAGCAAATTATATGTGCTTGTGATTTCTAGGGTTATCACTGTGAATCAGCCTAGCGATTTTTGTTATTGATGGTTTGGAATGACAATATATACTTTTGTTGTTGTTGGTGTTTAGTTGAATAAAATGACTACCTTCTATATAGAAACAAATCGGGAGGCATTCAAAGCTAAGAATCAAGAGGTTTTCAAAGTAAGCATCGATTATGAAGCAAATTTGCTCGATGCCAAAAACTCAAACCAACATGAGTACCAACTTATACTCAGCTTCAAAGTCTTGATAAAACTTAGTATAGTCGAAAAAGAAAGAAAACATATCAAACTTAAAGACCATTGTTTTTCTCAAACTTAGAATGGTTCCTTAATTTTAGGTTTAATTCAACTCTCTTGAGCTTAAAGACGCAACTCCACTAGCTAGTCCACCCAACGAAAATTTTAATTGATTCTTGCACCTGCATCTCTCTTGCAAATAGGGCAAGAGTTCTTGAGCTTGATCCACTCTCTAATACAACCAAAGTGGTATAAATGACCACAATTGATTTCAGTGAGTTTTTCCTTGTCGTAATAGTCATCCTAAGACAAACATGACCCAAAAAAGGAGAAGGTCAGAACCAAACATAAATAAGCTGACAAACTTAGGGGTGGGGGTTCTAAAATTATGTGTCACTTACCAAGCATATGGAGCAACGCTCCTTGCCGTCAAGACATGTTGACTTGGGCAATTGGTATGTATGGACTTTAGTGCTTAAATGGAAAGCCATTAATCTTAATCCAGCAGTTATACGCGTGTGGAGTTCCAAAATTTCCTAAAATATAAAACACCATGCAACAGGATAACATATCCATAAAAAGAAAATTCAAGTATCAAACTTTAAATTGTTGTGTTTTCAAAGCATTACCTTCCCATCATCTCCATCTCTTTCCTGAAATATTGAACTCATTTAGGAGCAGATTCATTGCACAACAAAATAGTAAAAACATCTAATATGGAAAAAAATACAAGTTCGCCAGACTTTAAGAACCATCAACTCACAAGGAGATGAAAAGGATATCAAAGGCATCAAGAAAATGAAAAGAACAACACTTCAATTTCCACTTTCTCTGTGAAATGTTTAAATCTACTAGATTAAAGGGAATTTTGGTAAATTTGACACAACATTAATTTAAGACTACAGATTGAAAAGTCTACTTTATTTTCTTAAACTACATGTCAAGTCAAACTAGGCCATCCTTTTTGAAACCGAGGGAGTATCATTTAAAGGGGAAATGTTGCCCAACTGAATATAATCATCAAACACTTATTAGATTTCAGGTTACAATTAGGAGTTGAATGTTGTTAAAACATCTGACAATTTTTGGAATATTTTCAATTGAGAATAACTCAACCAAGAATTATTGAAAAATAACAAAAAATGTTTTCTGAGTGGGTATCTTTTTATCTAAGCAGCAAATACCTAAATTAAATATAAGCATACGATTAAGTTTAAAATCGAGGGACAAACACAGTTTAAGTGATAAGGCATGGAAAAGATAAACAAAACAACCTTGGTTAAGTGAAGAAACTTAACTGGAATCACGTTTTGTGTAGGAAATAGAGCAAGATATCTATGATAAAATTCTTGGTAGGCTGCCCGTTGTTCCTCGATTTGGGGTAGGACATTACCAACAATACTTTCAGCTGTGCCTACATCTCCTGGCACATTAGCAGGGGTTGAATTCCCATTGAAGGTCGAGATGTCAACGTGAGAATTGTTGCTGTCCATCTGAGCTGCAACAAAAAATGTTTCGTTGTGTGTTAGACTGATTGGTTGTGATTTTGAAATGTTCTTTTGAAATAGAAAAACTAAAGTGTACACAAAGCATATGAAAGTGACACGAGTAGACAATGGTTAGCACATATAAAGAACACTTGTGTTACACAAGAACATCTTTAAAGCAACATGTTGAATGTCTAGTGTATATTATCATCTATAAAGATAATAATTTTAGATACTAACTTATTCCTCACCACCATATGGAAAGTACTTTCATATTTTACAAGATTTTAAATACAAGTAGAGTTACTGGTACTGGTAATTGAGTAGTGTTATTTATTAAATTCAATGGTAACTTGTTGGAGCTGCTAGCAAGAACGTCACTTTCCGTTCTTAATATCTTTTCCACATATATTTTGAATATATGACTGAAGTACTTCTCCGAGAATCGAATGCACTCAGAGGAAAAAAGAGGAATTTAATTCGACATATTAAATAACTTATAACTTTGTACCAAATTTCCTTATATCATACTCGAGATTACCTAAAGGGAAAATCTATCCTTAAAGTGTTCAACCACCGCAAGGCTTCCCCAAACCGCAACCACACATGCACGTGAGGAAAATGATCCCCGGTTCTAAGCCATACCCACCCCCGCCTAGGGACGGCTCAATGCCTTCAAAAATGAGGAATCCGTCATAGTTACCCAAATTTGAAGCCCCCATTTGTATTAATAATAGACTTGTTTCAAGTCTTTTTTAACAAAAAAAGTTATATTGTGTCTTTCAATTTATTTGTCTTTTTTAGTTCATTTCGAAACATTAAAGAATGTTTTTTTTTGTTTTCTTTCACTTTTTAAATTTATCTTCCACATTTCATGTTTAAGACCACAAGATAAATATATATATATATATATATATATATATATATATATATATGTATGTATATAGTTTAAAACCATAGAAATAAAATTTTTTCATTAAAAAAAAGAAATAACTTTGCATTTCAAAAATAACAAATTAAATTTAGAGCTCAGATTTATTTTTGCCTTTAGGCCACTAATTAGCATGAGCTGTCAACGCCCCACCTCACACCAAAAAATCCCTCTTTTCTATTCAGCAAGGATCATCCATCAAATTAATTCAACATTAAGCCAACTTCCACATAAACAAAATTGCAAAAGGAAAAAATCCCACTAAAACGTTCACAAGAAATTATAGTTACCGGAGATAGAAAAACTACAAAAGAAGTTCATCTGTATCTAATAGCGATAGGTAATGATTGTTAAATTGAGAAAAAAAATCATTCTCTCTTGCCATAAAGAAGTATCTAGCCATTGGATTTTTATTTTAATTATAAGCTAGTCTTCTTCAAGAAGGAAAGGATCATCATTGATATCTAATTAATCCGAACTAAAAGATCAATGATAATCACCCGAAAAAATATTGTTACGCATGTAACTTATCAATTAATCAATCAATTTTCCCTCAATTCTAAATTTCATAGGTTGGCTATATGACGCCCTTCGAATCTATTCGATTGTATATAAGATCTTCCTCAAATCCAAGAAATCCAATTAAACCTCTTGTTCTTAAACTATTTAGAAGGTTCATCATCGTTGGACTAATTTTAAGTGGTTTTGTTAAATGTTTAATGGATAAAAGGGCTAAGAACAAACTTAAACCAAATCAAATGACATAGAACCTCAAGCCACATTCATACACACTTTGAAAGAAAAAAAATTGTTTAATTTGAGCAGAATAAAATGAAACCAAGGAAAAATGACTAAGCAAAATAGTATAGAACTCCACTTAGCGATCCTTTGCACTTTTTATTCAACCTTTCATCCCAAAAATTCTAAATTCAACAAAAAAATATCATAACCTTTGCACTTTTTATTCCTACTTTCATCCAAAAAATTCTAAATTCAAAAAAAATAATCCAACTATTAAGAGAAAAAATGCAGGACAACTTACAAAGAAGAGTGTGACAGAGTGGCTTAGAGAAAATATTTCTCTTCAATCAAACAAAATGATAGAGGAAAATGAGGGAGATAGTAATAAATATTTAATACCACACAGATTACAATAATCTAGGCTCATGAATAATAAAAAACTTAAAATAACAAATTACAACATCTCTTTTCTTTTTGGTGAGTAAAATATAAATAATGTATCTTTTAGACGAGATAGTAAATGTGCAATTCCAGATTTTTCCATTTCAATTACACTAACAATAAAAAGGCATAATACATAAAAAACACACCCACTCAACTAGATCTCAGTTGGCAAGTAAGCACTCTAACTTTGATAGTGCACATATAGACACCTCATCTTGGTATTTTAATATAAATTCCCAATGTTTCAATTCATTGATATATTCCCAAGTCAAGTGAGACTATCTCATGTTTTTTAGCACGTCCTCCATCAACCGGTGTTAGGAAAAATACTACAATATTGATATTGTATTAGGAATTACAAAGAACTGAAAAGCTTATCACAAACACTGTGTCGTGGCAAGTCACTACCTTGAAAGCGATTTTGGCCCGACTCAGGTGCAAATCTTTGTAGCCGGTCACACCCCAATGTTCCACTGTTACTCTCAAACACGTGCACTCGTGGCTGAAAGTTTGGAGGTTTCCCCAAACCAATTGCCCAAATAAAATTCTAAGAATAAGATAAGAAGAAACAAAGAAAATGTTTTTCTCTTCTTTTTGTTTGTGTTGGTGTGTTATATTCTTGTTCACAAAAGACCATGCTTTTATAGGATTTTCAAAGTAAAGAGTTAATTTGTATAACGTATTGTGAATGTTAATGGCATTAAAGGCCATTACACCACATTCTACATAAACTCTCCTTTTTGTTTTGGAACGGAAATGTTATTCTCTTTGTAACGTATTTTACAAAGAACGGAAATATTGTTCTTTGCATTACACAAAATGAATAAATGTGTAATTAATTTCACAATCCCCCAATAATGCAAAGATAAAGAGTAAGAACAAAATTTGGACAAAAGGAAGGAACATCTACTTAAGTGTCAATATATTTCGATTTGAATTACCACATAGTGAAATGAGGCAAAAACTTAACATCCACAAAGTGAAGCACTCTTGAACTGAATGGATATGAATTGAGACCCCCCATAACACATACTATATCCTTAAATTTTAAGCAACCTCCGCGATACAAACAAAGTGCTTTTATGGTCATGCACACACACCTTGGGTCTTATGAGTGCTCTAGAAAGATGACCTAAGTCTTTCATAAAAGGCGACCACACCTTTACACTCACGTAGGTGATTCCATCAAGTCCATCTCAAATAGACCACCTTAAGGCTATAGAATCATTAAGAGAAAAATAAGCTCAACCTTATAAAACACTACCTCACGCCATAGGGATAGAATATGTGGTGTATATTGAGGCCTAACATGTCCATCACATTACCTTAATCAATGGTCTCTAGCCCCATCCCCCTCGACGTTTCAAGAATAATTTTCCTTCTCAAGCTCTTGGTCATAGGATCCACCAAATTTCATTCGGACCTTACATATTCCAAGGAAATAACACCTAGTTTTAACAACTGTTTAACTGCATGCCTGATGCGAAAATGTCTCTTTTTTCCATTGTACACACTATTTTTGGCAAATCCAATTGCTGCTTGTGAGTCACAATGAAGAGAGACTAATGAAGCTTGTCTTCCCCACAATGGCATATCCACCAAGAGATTTCTCAGCCACTCAGCTTCTTTCCCTGTCAACTCGAGAGCAATAAATTCAGATTCCATGGTAGAACGTGCTATACAAGTCTGTTTGGAAGACTTCCATGAAATAGCACCTGCACTCAAAGTAAACACATAGCCACTGGTGGAGCTAATTTTATTGTTGTCAGTTACCCAGTCTGCATCACAAAACCCTTCTAAGACAGCAGGAAATTTATTAAAATGCAAACACAAATTCATAGTACCTCTTAAATACTTCAGCAAGCGATGAAGATCATTACAATGTTTACTACAGGAATTATAAGTATATCTACACAATCTACTAACAACATAAGCTATATCAGGCCGAGTATAGTTCATGAGAAAATTACGCTCCCAATTATTATAGCATATTCAGTTTGAGAAACACTAAATTCTTTAATCTTCCTCAAGTGTATGCTAGGATCATAAGGAGTTCTCACTGGAACTACATCAAAACAATCAAACTTTTTCAATGTAATGGACTGACACAAAGAGAAACCATTAGCAGTTCGTTTGATTTTCACTTCAAAAATCACATTTGCTTCACCAAGGTCTTTCATTTCAAATTTAGAAGACAAAAAGTTCTTTGTCTCATTAATAACATTCACATTAGGACCAAAGATTAACATGTCCTCTACATATAAACATATAATCACACAATCTGAACCTGTCATCTTAGAATAAACACATGTATCATACGAATTTATAACAAAGTCATTATCCGCTAATGTGATATTAAAATTTTCATATCATTGCTTATGTGCTTGTTTTTGTCCATACAAGGACTTTCCCAATTTACATACTTTATCCTCTTGTACTGGAACCACAAAACCCTTAGGTTGAGTCATATAGATCTCTTCCTCTAAATCATCATTTAGAAATGTTGTTTTGATATCCATTTGATGTACCACTAGGACACTTTGGAAGTGTTCATGGATGATTTCTCTTTGGTAGGTGACACATTTGATGATTGTTTGTTGAATCTTAGCAGGGCACTACAGAGATGCGTGGAGGCTAATTTGGTGCTTAATTGGGAGAAGTGTCATTTCATGGTTAAGGAAGGCATAGTCCTAGGCCACAAGGTGTCATAAAAGGGACTGGAGGTAGACAAAGCAAAGATGAGGTAATTGAAAAGTTCCCTTCGCCTATTTGTGTAAAAGGTATTCGGAGTTTTTTGGGTCATGCAAGATTCTATAGGCGATTCATCAAGGATTTCTCAAAAATTGCCCACCCCTTGTGCAAATTGTTGGAGAAAGAGGTGAAATTTGCCTTTGATGATGTATGCTTAGAAGCCTTTGAGTTCCTCTAAGAAAAGATGGTATTTGCCCAGTGATCATTGGCTCGAATTGGTTGGAACCATTTGAGGTGATGTGTGATGCAAGTGGTACTGCTTTGGGAGTTTTGTTAGGGCAGAAGTGCAACAAGATCTTCCACCCGATCTACTATGATAGCAAATCGCTAAATAGGGCACAACATAACTACACTGTTACTGAGTAGGAGCTATTTGTTGTGGTATATGGATTTGAGAAGTTCAGGGCATACTTGTTGGGCAGTAGAGTGATAGTTCACACTGATAATGCAGCACTGCAGTATTTAATGGCAAAGAAAGATGCAAAGCCGAGATTGATAAGATGGGTGTTGTTATTGCAAATATTCGACTTTGAAGTCAAATATAAAAAAGATTGTGAAAATCAAGTGGCTGATCACCCGTGTAGGTTGGAGGCAGAGAATAAAGAAGAATTTTAGTTAGACATAAATGACTCATTCCCAGATGAGCAGGTATTAGCAACCACTCTTCATCTCATTCCTTGGTTAGTTGACTTTGCTAATTTTCTTGTCAGCGAGTCGATGCCTGAAGGGTTGACATTCCAACAAAGGAAGAAATTCCTACATGATGTGGGAAAGTATTTCTGGAATGAACCATATTTATAGAGGGTGTGTGCTGACAACATGATCATGCAATTTATCCCTGAGGCTGAGATGCTGAATATCATAGAAGCCTGTCACTCCTCTCCGGTACGTGATCATCATGGGGGTGCACAGACTGCCCACAAGGTACTACTAGCCTACTATCCATCATGACTCAATTGACTTATTCAAGGGTTGTGATGTGTGTCAGAGGTAATGAGCCATCTCTCATCGGCATGAACTGCTAATGACACTTATTTTGGAGGTGGAATTGTTTGATGTGTGGGAATTGACTTTATGGGACCATTTGTGAGCTCCTATGGGAAAATGTATATACCGGTGGCAGTGGACTATGTGTCCAAATGGGTTGAGGCGGTCGCCTTGTCTGAAACTGATGGTAACAATGTTGCTGGTTTTCTGAAGAAGAACATATTCTCAAGGTTTGACACACCTAGAGTGATTATGGAGGCTTACATTTTTATAATAAAGTTTTTAGTGCACTTTTGGCCAAATATGGGGTTAAAAAGCACAAGGTGGCAACACCATATGATCCGCAAATAAGTGGTCAAGTCGAGGTATCGAACTGGGAGATCAAAGCGATATAAGCAAAGAGAGTGAATTCCAAAAGAACAGATTGGGCAAAGAAGTTGGATGATGCTCTGTGGGCATATGAGACAACTTTCAAGACACCCATTGGTATGTCTCCATATCAGTTGGTGTTTGGAAATGCATGCTATTTGTTTGTCGATCTGGAGCATAAGGCACTTTGGCGACTAAAAAAGTTGAGCCTCAGTTAGACTGAAGCAGTGAACCTAAGACTGGATCAGATAAATGAAATGAATGTATTCCGTTTGAGAGCATATGAGCGGTCTACACTATAGAAGGAAAGGATGAAGTTGTATCATGATAAGCACATTGATAAAAAGACTTTTAGTCCTGGTGACTTTGTGCTACTTTTCAACTCCAGACTTCGTCTATTTCTGGGGAAATTAAGATCTAAATGGTCTGGGCCATTCAAGGTAACTCATGTATTTCAGTCGGGTGTGATTGAGCTTGAGAATTACAAAGGTGAGAGGTTCAAATCCAATGGTGAGCGAATCAAGACATACTTAGGAGTCCTAGAGGAAGTAAAAATAGTGGAGGAATGCAAGATTGATGAAGTATGAGTAATCAAGTAACTTGCATCGCGCCGCGACGTTAAATTATGCGCTTCTTGGGAGGCAACCCATGATTGTAAATGTAATAGGTAGTTTACATTTTAGAATATTTTTTATTATTTTTATAGTGTCAATGTGTGTTGGTGTGTGCAGGAAATATTTGGGCAAAGAACTAAGGAGCTGGGATCAGGAAGCTCTTTACGAGTACCCTCACGGGCAGTGGTGCTCTTCACGAGCAACCTCATGGCCCGTCTCAGTCACCATCAGCCTTAGAGGAGCTACTGGAAATTGCAACAATAGATTCACAGAAGGGTTTACGATCCGTCAGACCCTATACAGACTGTTTAGCCTCTCATGAACCTCAAGTTAGTTCTCTAACCTAAGAAATGTCCACTAGCACTCACATGGACGTGGTGCTCCTCACGAGCACCATCACGGTCCATCATGAGTTTTGTCGGCAATACTATTTCCAACCCGACCCGACCCGTGCATACTTTAAAATGTTTGTAAACGTTTTATATAGTCCCCAAAGTGCAAAGGGTCGGATTTCTTCCTTTTTTCTATCACTTGTAACTGTTTAGAGTGCTATTAAACAATTTCTCATCCCCCATAACTCCAAAATCAAACATTGAATTCCAACCCTAGTTATATATTGGCAATAAATCATCCTTGGAGTTCCTCTCTTCTTACTAGTACGAAAATTTGGGAAAATAGTAAAGTAATAAGTTCATCTCCCTACTTGATATAAGTTTGATCTTATCTAGAATCAAGTTAGAACTACTAATGTTTGTTTGATTTTCAATATTCTCACTTGATGAACTGATTTTTAGGGTTTGTATGTTGTGGGTATGTTGAAATTGGTGATTTTCTTTTGTCGGCATGATTAATTTATGTGGGGTTAGTGATGTATGATGATATAAGTGTGCATTTGAGTCCGAATTGCGTAAGTAAATTATGCCCATGTGAGTTTTGTAGGAAACTTATATTGAAACTGAAAAAAAGATAAATGTTTGTATATGGGTATGTTCGTAATAGAAAAATATTGCTCTTATTTGAATAATGGTTGGTGAGATTCGGTAGATTAGTTGCATCCATGAGCAAAAATGTCCCATAAATTTTGGGTTGTGTGCTGATAATTGAGTATGGGATGAGATATATCCGGAAATTGGACCAAGTGTCAGTCCACGAGGGGCTTCACTGACCGTGTAGGGAGACACAGGTTGTGAAACCACTCGTGGTCCACACTTGGAAAATTAAGTGAACACTAGCTAAGTTCATAAGGACCAAACAGACCATGGTTCACTCCACGGACCGTGAAGCCCTTTGTGAAACATAACCAGTGAAGGTCACTAATGAACATTGGTATCGGCTCATCTTCACGAGGGTCATCAAGGACCGTGGTACCCACCATGACCCGTAATGGCCTCTGTATAAATTTTTTAATTATACTAATTTTCTTTTCTTCGTAAGTAATCAAGTTTCTCATTTTTAATACGTGGCCCTTCCCAATGATAGATTGGGTGACGATATTCTAAGACAAGGCGTCACGATGTATGTACCCAGGGGAAGTCTTAGTACCCGTTAGTGTGTCATTTTACTTCGTTAAATTATTAATCCATTTTTTCTTTTCAGGTGCTATGGGGCCACGAAGAAAGACTGCACCACCACATACCTTACCACCTTCCTCCCCAACTCAAAGTGCGAACGAGGCAGAAACTAGTAGCTCGGAGGTACAGATAAATACTGCAATTGAATATCACTCCCCTTGAGCTACTAGATCATGGACAGGGAGTGTTATCTTACAGAATATCCCTTCCCAGTATGAAGGGGAAGGTAGTGAGTTTGAGAGTGGTGAGGTTTCTGATAGCAACTCTCAGGAGAGTGCAATTGAACCTCAACAAGAAGTAGGAAAGGAAACTGAAATGGGAGCACAAGAAGAAGAAGATGCCAAAGGAGAATATGATGATGACAACACCGGGGTCCCCATGATCCAATATGTTCACCAACATGAATCTTACCCAGTGGTGAGGCAATATATAATTGATTTCTTTCGTTGTATGTGGACTGTGAACATGTCGGAAGATTTCTTTAAGAATGGGATAGTGTCCAAGTCGGGCGATTTTTTTGGAAGGCCAATCATATCTGAAACTAGAGTAGTGGTACTAGATATCCAAGCATTTCCAGATATCTATAGGATTTTCAAAATGCATCACTTCGAATGGATGAAAAACCTACCTGGATATTTTCCCACCACCTGACACGAGAATTCTATGCCGCCTATGCAGCTACATTGATGAATTTTGTTGCTGACACTGAAACAACAAAGAGGGGGCAAAAAGCGTTCACCAGCGCAAAGGGACCACTTAATTTGGTAGTAGTAAGGGGCAAATCTGTGGATATCTCTGTAGCCACGATCAATAGGATGTTGCAGGGTATGGAATATAAAGCACCATCCTCGGTTGGTCTTTTTAAAGGTAAACACCATGCAGTGACGAGTAAGGCTGAGATGGAGGATCAAAGTTCGCGAGAGTGGGTCATTTGCTCGATTGCTGGGTTGATTACCTCATAGGGTGAGAATGAAACATGGGTAGTAGGGACACACGTGCAGATTACTAAGGCATCACTGTCATTCCCAACCAAGATTTGGTGGGCTGTTGTTTCTGCACAATTGCGGCCTACCGCAAATGATAATACTTTGTCACCATCTCTCGCAACATTGGTCGCTTGCCTCATGGCTGGTTACCCCATCAATGTAGGTTGTATCACCGCCACAAAAATGCAAGACTGAGCACTGAATGAGAGAGTCGATTTACCATTTCCTTGTCTGACAGGGAAACTATGTCTGAAAGTCGATATTCCTCCCAATAAGCTAATAGACAAATTGATTGAGGCATACAAGGTCACCGCGACATCCAAAATAAAAGATGTCACTAATCACATTTTTTGTGCCAAATTTGGATCGGTGGGACCACTAGCAGTAGTATACCGGTTGACATGCCATGAGCTGATGGTAGTAATAAGCAGGGTGCAGCTTCCTAACTACATGCTGGTACAACACCACCACCAGATTCACCCTCTCAAGCTACAAGTACTTTCATCACCATACCTACCACAATTTTTGAAAGATTGGTTATAGATCAGAGGCAGACCCGGTCCATTGTAGACCAGATTGTGCTCAGACTACCTCAGGTAGTACAAAGACATGTGTTAGCTGTGGAGAAGCGTGTGAAGGATGAGATATGGAAAGAACTTGTCGTGCTAAAAGGCAAGATTGACGGTCTCGAGGTCTATGTGCAAAATCAATTACAGGATGAAGGTCCGGTAGATGCTGATGAGTTGAAGGCACAGTTGGTAGAGATGCGAGCTGAAATTGCAAAACTGGCCGACAAGACAATTACTGTATGTAACAGCTTGCTCCCGTCATTATAGAAATGCCAATGGGGTAAAATTTGGGACCAGAAAACTTTTTCGTAGTATTTGGATTTTCCCAACCTAGTCCAAATTTAGATAAAATCAAAGTCATTAAGGTGCAGAGAAATCTGGTAGCAATCGGGTGAGTTATGATTTTTATTACATGAGTGGATAGATAACTCGTTAAGGAATACATACGACTTTACGAAATTGAATTCGGGTGAGTAGAACTCCCAGAATCGATCTTAGCGTGAATGGTATTTTCTAAGCGTCGTTGGTTAGAGGTGTTTTGTGAAATGGGGATTTTGGAATTCTTTAAATAGCTCACTGGTTCATGCAAGCCGCCTTGGTGGGGGGTTTTTGCCACTCTGGCGGGTCCGCTGTAGCGCGGTGGGTGCCGCTATGGTGGGCCTGACGCGACTTAAAGTCGTAAATAAACCCCTAAATGACCTTATTTGGAACTTTTCAAATTTTAGAGCTAAGGAACCAATCCCAGGTGACTCTTACTCGTTTTTCACCATTCTTGAGGCTAAAGGTGAGCTTTTCACTCCCCGAATCCATTTTTTGATCCGTAGAACATAATAGAATGGGTAAATATTGGTGGGGGAGGGTTTTGATATAGATTCCGTGGTGGAAACAACCCTAATTTAGATAATTGGGGATCATGGGTTTGATCTAGGGTTCATGGAATTGATTAGTAATTTGGGTAATTAGTGATTGTTTGTTGATTCCCATATTGTATTGATTGTTTGTAGACAAAGAATAAGCGGAACGAATTCAGAAATGGAAGGATCAAGTTTCTTAGGGTTTCAAGCTTATTTTGAGGTAGGTGATAGTTGTGATTCTATGATTGTGTGATGTATGTTTGTTCTTGCTTCATTATGATACATGTATGTATGTGAATGTTGCATTGTTGATCACACTTGTTGTAAATGAGATAGATGAATGATGATTTCCATGAAATCATGACTTAATTGTATGATCTTGAGGATATACTTGTAATTGTGATTGTGGTGTGTTGAATGGATTGGTTGCCACTTTCCGGCATTACTAACTTAGATCGGTTGCCATGTTTCGGCATAAATATGGGATCGGTTTCCACGTTCTGGCATAACATTTGGATCGGGTACCACGTTCTGGTATGCTAACTGTTTGGGTTTGGGTTCCATGAGAGGACCAATGATTTGATATAAAATGTGAAGTTGTTCGTTGTTCGTAAATGTTGATGATATTGTATATGTTTGATATATGCATGTGATTATACTGTTGTTTGACTTATGTATGTTGCACTTAGTGGGATAGCCGTGTGATCCTACCAGTACACTGTGGTTGTGTACTGATACTGCACTTGCTCTTATTTTTGTTGAGTACAAGGCATCTTCAAGCGGCTACTGACAGACCTCGCTTAGGAGATCAGTGATCGTTCGAATTCAAGGGTGAGCCAATTCTTTCGGGCTGCCATGGGTTCTCTTTCGTCTATGTCCACCATTTTTGGACTTAGAGTTATGTTCTAGTTAGTTGATTAGTTCATTAGATTTGAGTTGCATCCCTTCTTGTTTAGACTTGGTTCATGTTAGATATTTTGGTACATTGACTTTGAGATTCTAGGTTATTCTTCCACATTTTTTAGTTCTTTGTTACACTTTTGTTGGAGTTTATGGGAACTCCCTAGTTCTTTCCTTAGTATTTAACTTGCTTTCGTATACTTAATGGCCTTAGTTTTTAGATTAGTTGCTTGGTTGGGGTTGTAGTAGTGGTTCTCCCACCGGAGTGTTAGTATGGGTGCCAATAACGATGGTCTGGGTCGTGACAAAGTTGGTATCAGAGCCTAGGTTCATTGATCTCGATGTACCAAAATGAGTCTAGTAGAGTCTCGCAGAATGGTATTAGGACGCCTTTACTTTTCTTTGAGAGGCTTATGACTTTAGGAAATCTCTCTATTTTCTCTTGTCTCCTTCGTGCTATAACTTGATTCCAATTGGTATATGTCGATTTAAATTGGTATCTAACCTCCTTCACTCTTTTGTCCGCATATGGTTAATAATAGGTATAACGGTGTTAAGCCCGTAGCTCCCATCAATATTTTAACTGAGGAATCTGTAGTGAGAGGTCGCGTCGAGGCAGGGATAAATGAAGAACTAGGGGTAGAGGCCGTGGAAGAGTAGCACTTGCTAGAGATGAGGTACCGGTTGGAATTGCTCCCCAAAATGAGGCCCCTCCTGTACAACATGAAGAGATAGAGAAGAATGTTTATGTTGAGAATGTTGAGAATATTGAGGAGGTTGGACAAGAGGAAGAGGTGCAGGCTGAGACTACAGGTATTCCCCCCCATCAATCCGGTGTTAGCTCGACTGATCATGTCATTTTTTAAAGGGTTGGTACTGAAGTGCTTCCTTCTGCTCAAGCAACTCAAGCTCCTACTAATCCTCTTGTTGCTAGCACAACGCCTAAGGTGGGCGGGACTGGAGGTAGTGATGCTTTCTTCCGTCCTTTGTTGGGTTCTGTTATGACTGGTAATGAGCATGAAATATTGACTATGTTTTTGAAGCTAAAGCCTCCTGTGTTTCTTGGTTCTGAGAGTGAGGATGCGTATGATTTCATTCTAGATTGCTATGAGAGGCTTCATAAATTGGGTATTGTTCATCAACATGGGGTTGAGTTTGTGTCCTTCCAACTTCAAGGTGAGGTCAAGCAATGGTGGAGAGCTTATATGGAGTGCAGATCTTCAGTTTTACCTCCACTCAGTTGGACCCAGTTTCATGCTTTGTTCTAACAGAAATATGTGCCTAGAACCTTGAGGGATCGCAATAAAGATGAATTTAAGGCTTTAGATCAAGGCGGTATGTCTGTGGCTACTTATGAGGCCAAGTGCCATGCTCTATCTAGATATGCTACGCAATTGGTGACTACTGAGGAGGAGATGATCCGGTTATTTATTAGGGGATTAAATTCTGAGTTGCAAGTATTTTCTGTTCATATGACTTTTGCTGGGAGGAGCTTTAATAAGGTTATAGATTATGTTAAGAAAGTGGAGGGGGTAAGGCGAGACGGTCAGGCTAAGGCAATGGCACAAAGGGCAAAGAATTCAGGCAACTTCCAAGGTTCTTATTCCAGAGGTTCAGAGAGGCCAACGCTTGCAGCTAAGCCAATTCAGTTTGCTATGCCCTACAGGTAACTACTCGGGAACTCCATCTCATAATTTTCAGGATAGCTAGGGAGTTGCGCCTTCGACGGGTGACAGACCATCTTTTGATAGCATTTTCTACAATTGTGGAGTACTTGGGCATATGAGGAGAGATTGTCCCCATCCGCGTGTGTTTGACTTCGCGCAGTAGCCATCTAGAGAAGTTGTACCTGCGGGGAACGGTAACAATGGTCGAGTGCATCCACAAGGTGGGTGAGAAGGTAATCAGTGAGGTCGTGGAGGTAGAGAAAATGGTAACGAGGGTAGAGGTAACACATAACCAGGCAGGGAAGTGGCTCATCATGATGATAGGGCTCAATGTTATGCTTTTTCGAGCAAGAATGAGGCGGAGACGTATAACGCGTGATCGCAGGTACAATTCTTATTTGTGATCGGATGGCTAATGCGTTGTTTGATCCGGGTTCTACTTATTCATATGTATCTGTAAGATTTGCCTCAAATTTTGATATGATTTGTGATATTCTTGATGCCCCTATTCGTGTTTCTACCCTGATTGGAGAGTCAGTCATAGTTACCCATGTCTATCGTGCTTGCCCTATTTTGTTTATGAGATTTCAGACTTGGGCTGATTTGGTGATTTTGGATATGATTGACTTTGACATAATCTTAGGCATGGCTTGGTTGTTCCCCTATTATGCTGTGCTTAATTGTAATACTAAGTTTCTAGCAATTTCGGGAAGGGAAAAATTAGAGTGGGAAGGGGTGGACAAGCCTAAATAAGCTAAGATTATATCCTCCATTCGGGCTAGTAAATTAGTGGAGCAGGGTTTTTGGGCTTATTTGGCTCATATTAGGGATGTTGAGATTGAGGCTCCATCCATTGAGTCTATTCCTCTGGTGTCTGAATTTAGTGAAGTGTTTCCTAATGATTTGCCTGGTATGCCTCCAGATAGAGATACAAATTTTTGCATTGATTTAGAATCTGGTACTCATCCCATTTCTATACCTCCATATCGCATGGCTCCGACAGAATTAAGAGAGCTTAAGGCTCAAATCCAAAAGCTTCTTGATAATGGATTTATTCATCCTAGTGCTTCCCCATGGGGTGCTCCAATTTTGTTTGTTAAGAAAAAATATGGTAGTATGAGACTGTGTATAGATTACTGACAATTAAATAGAGTCACTATTCGAAACAAGTATACTTTGCCTCGAATAGATGATCTTTTTGACCAATTGCAAGGTGCAACAATTTTCTCTAAGATTAATCTAAAATTCGGTTACCATCAATTGAAAATTAGGCTGGAATATGTGCCTAAGACGGCGTTTAGAACTCGATATGGGCACTATGAGTTTCTGGTTATGTCTTTTGGTTTGACTAATGCGCTTGTAGCTTTCATGAGTTTGATGAATGAGGTGTTCAAACCATTCCTTGATTCATTTGTTATAGTATTTATTGATAATATTTTGGTCTATTCAAAAAATGAGGAAAGAGCATGCCGACCATCTTCGTATTATTTTGGGTGTTTTTGGGAAACAAAGGTTGTATGCTAAATTTTCTAAGTGTGAATTTTGGTTGACTTCGGTAGCATTTTTGGGACATGTAGTCTCAAAGGAAGGGGTGATGGTAGATCCTCAAAAGATTGAGGCAGTTAAGAATTGGGTTCAGCCTAGCTCGGTGATGGAAGTTAGGAGTTTTGTGGGGCTCGCTAGCTACTATCATCGATTTGTGAAGAATTTTGCTTCCATTGCTACTCACTTGACTAATTTGACCAAAAAGGAGATACCATTTGAATGGACAGAAAAATGCGAGGAGAGATTTCAAAAGCTCAAGTTTCTCTTGACCACCGCACCTATCCTAGCATTAGTGGTGGAAGGTAAAGATTTTATTGTTTATTGTGATGTTTCACATTCTGGTTTGGGTGCTATGTTGATGCAGGATAAGCATGTTTTAGCTTATGCCTCGCGTCAATTGAAGGTGCATGAGAGGAATTATCCAACACATGATTTGGAGTTAGCAGCGGTAGTGTTTGCTCTTAAGATATGGCAGCATTACCTCTATGGTGTAAATGTGAGGTATTTACTGATCATCATAGTTTGCAACATGTGTTCACTCAAGAGGATATGAATTTAAGACAGCGAAGGTGGATGGAGTTACTTAAAGATTATGATGTGACCATTGAATACCATCCGGGCAAGGCTAATATGGTGGCAGACGCTTTGAGTCAAAAAGCGGTGAGTATGGGTAGTTTAGCTTGCTGAAGTGTAACCAAGTGACCTTTGGCTAAAGAAATTCAGACCTTGGAGTCTAAATTCATACAATTGAGCATCTCAAAAAAAGGTGGGGTGTTAGCTAGTATTGAAGTAAGGGCCACATTCATTGATGAGATCAAGACCAAACAATTTGAGAATGAGAATTTGGAGGAGCTTAAGAAAAAGACTACGATCAGTAAAGCTCAAGAGACCACTCTTGATGCGGAAGGTGTACTTAGTTTCAAAGGAAGAATTTGTGATTCTTGAGTTGATGATTTGATTCAAAAGTTGTTGGCAGAGTCTCATGGTTTGCGGTATTCTATTCATCCGGGTGTGACCAAGATATATCGAGATTTGAAGTGAATTTATTGGTGGCCGGGCATGAAGAAAGACATAGCGGAGTTTGTGGCGAAGTGTCAAAATTGTCAACAACTGAAGTATGAACATCAAAGGCCTGTAGGTTTGCTTCAAAGAATGCCAATTTCAGAATGGAAATGGGAAAGAATAGTCATGGAATTTGTGGTTGGTCTTCCCAAGACTTTGGGGAAGTTTGATTCTATTTGTGTGGTGGTTGATAAATTGACTAAGTCAGCCCATTTCATTCCGGTAAGAATAGATTATAATGCTGAACAATTGGCGAAAGTTTATGTGAAAGAGATAGTGAGGTTTCATGGGGTGCCCCTCTCTATCATCTCAGACCGTGGTACCCAATTCACATCCAAGTTTTGGAGGAAATTGCACGATGAAATGGGAAAAAAACTCACTTTTAGTACAGCCTTCCATCCACAGACAGACGGGCAGTCAGAGATGACAATTCAAGTGTTAGAATACATGTTGAGGGAATGTGTGTTTGACTATGGAGGGCATTGGGATAAGTTCTTACCTTTTTGTGAGTTCTCTTATAATAATAGTTATCACTCCAGCATTGATATGGCACCATTTGAGGCATTATATGGGAGGGGATGTACCTCACCCATAGGATGGTTTGAGGCCGACGATGTGAAACCTTTGGGAGTTTATTTAGTGAAAGATGCTCAAGATAAGGTGAGGAGTATTCAAGCTAAGCTTCTAGCAGCCTAGAGTAGACATAAGAAGTATGCGGATCATAAGGTATGAGATATGACTTTTCAAATTGGTGAAAATGTTCTTCTTAAGGTATCACCCTTGAAAGGGGTGATGTGGTTTGGTAAGAAAGGTAAGCTAAGTCCTAGATACATTGGTCCATTTGAGATTCTTGAATGTGTGGGACCGGTAGCGTATAGGTTGGCTTTACCTCCTAATTTATCGGGAGTTCATCCGGTATTTCATGTGTCTATGATGAAGAGGTATCATGGTGACGGGGATTATATCATTAAGTGGGACTCAATTGTGTTAGACAAATACCTCCAATATGAGAATGAACCGATTGCAATTCTTGATCGTGATGTGCGTAAGTTGAGGACCAAGGAGATTAAGTCCGTGAAAGTCCAATGGAAGCATCATCCAGTTGAGGAAGCTACTTGGGAAACCGAGAGGGACATGCGAGACAAGTATCCCCTATTGTTCATCGATTCAGGTACTACTTTATTGCTTCCTTAGCCTATTTTCCCCAAGTTTTGTCACTCGGGGACGAGTGATGGGTAAATTGGTATCTATTGTAACGACCTTCTCCCGTCGTTATAGAAATGCCAATGGGAGAAAATTTGGGACTGAAAAACTTTTTCATAGTATTTGGATTTTCCCAACCTAGTCCAAATTTGGATGAAATCGGAGTCATTAAGGTGTAGGGAAATCTGGTAGCAATCGGGTGAGTTAATTATGATTTTGATTATATGAGGGGATAGATAACTCGTTAAGGAATCTGTACTACCTTACAAAATTGAATTCGAGTGAGTAGAACTCCCGAAATCGATCTTAGCATGAAGGATATTTTATGAGCGTCGTTAGTTAGAGGTGTGTTGTGAAATGGGGATTTTGGAATTCTTTAAATATCTCACTAGCCGCCTTGGCGGGGTTTTTTGCTGCTCTGGCGGGGCCGCTGTAGCGGGGTGGATGCCTCTGTGGCGGGCCTGACGCGACTTAAAGTCATAAATAAACCCCTAAACGACCTTATTTGACACTTTTCAAATTTTAGAGCTAAGGAACGAACCCAGGCGACTCCTACTCATTTTTCACCATTCTTGATGCTATAGGTAAGCTTTTCACTCCCCGAATCTATTTTTTGATCCGTAGAACATAATAAAATGGGTAAATATTGATGGGGGAGGGTTTTGATATAGATTCCATGGTGGAAACAACCCTAATTTAGATAATTGGGATCATGGGTTTGATCTAGGGTTCATGGAATCTATTAGTAATTCAGGTAGTTAGTGATTGTTTATTGATTCCCATATTGTATTGATTGCTTGTAGACCAAGAACAAGCGGAAAGAATCCGGAAAGGGAAGGATCAAGTTTCTTAGGGTTTCAAGCTTGTTTCGAGGTAGGTGATGGTTGTGATTTTATGATTGTATGATGTATGTTTGTTCTTGCTTCATTATGATACATGTATGTATATGAATGTTGCATTATTGATCACACTTGTTGTAAATGAGATAGATAAACGATAATTCCAATGAAATCATGACTTAATTGTATGATCTTGAGGATATACTTGTGATTGTGATTGTGGTGTGTTGAATGGATCGGTTGCCACGTTCCGGCATAACTAAGTTGGATCGGTTGCCACGTTCCAGCATAACTAACTTGGATCGGTTGCCACGTCTGGCATAAATATGGGATCGGTTGCCACATTTCGGCATAACATTTGGTTCAGGTACCACGTTCTGGTATGCTAACTGTTTGGGTTTGGGTTCCATGAGAGGACCAGTGATTTGATATAAAATGTGAAGTTGTTCGTTGTTTGTAAATGTTGATGATATTGTATATGTTCGATATATGCATGTGATTATACTGTTGTTTGACTTATGTATGTTGCACTTAGTGGGATAGCCGCTTGATCCTACCTGTACATTGTGGTTGTGTACTGATACTGCACTTGCTCTTATTTTTGTTGAGTACAGAGCATCTTCAAATGGCTACTGACAGACCTCGCTTAGGAGATCAGTCATCATTCGAATTCAAGGGTGAGCCAAATCTTCTGGGATGCCATGGGTTCTCTTTCATCTATGTCCACCATTTTCGGAATTAGACTTATGTTCTAGTTAGTTGAATAGTTCATTAGATTGGGGTTGCATCCCTTCTTGTTTAGAGTTGGTTCATGTTAGATGTTTTGCTACATTGACTTTCAGGTTCTAGGTTATTCTTCCGCATATATTAGTTCGTTGTTAGACTTTTGTTGGAGTTTATGGAAACTCCCTAGTTCTTTCCTTAGTATTTAACTTGCTTTCGTATACTTAGTTGCCTTAGTTTTTATATTAGTTGCTTGGTTTGGATTGTAATAGTGGTTGTCCCACCGGATTGTTAGTGTGGGTGCCAATCACGATGGTTTGGGTCATGACATTGTACCTCTTTTTATTGTGCCGGAGTTCTTGATGAGCTTGTTCAGTGAGCCTTCCACCAATCAGGCACTTGACGACATCTGGGATGACGTACCTAAAGAGAAATCTAGCAAGAGAAAGCATAAGGTTGAGGAGTCTGATGGGGAGAAGCCAACAAACCTCTCCAAGGAGGAAATGAGGCAGCACAAGAAAGCACGCAAGGAGTCTAGGAAAGTAGCTCGGGAAGCAGCAACACTTGAGCAACAAAGGCGAGATGTGGTGGTAGCTGGCGTTTCTAATAGTACCATATCATCCCATGGTGATAGGAGTCAGTCTGACCCAGTGTAGGTTTCTGAGAGAGCACTCGTTGATAAGGGTGCTGACACTGCACCGACTACTGGCGCCTAGTGCATCGTAGGTATGACCACTTCTTACACCCCTAATCTTGTGTTTATTTCTTTACTTTGAGGGAGAAGTCCTTTTGTGTGGGGAGGGGGTGGTGAGCAACCTGCCATTAGATGTCACCATGCATGGACGTTGCCTCATTTTGTGTTAAAAAAAATTGTGTGAAAATTCTGTGTGTTTGGAGTTGTGAACAATTGCTAGCAACAACAACAACTAAATTCTAAGCTTATGTTGTTTCTGAAATACTAACAAATATGTCCTTAACCTGAAATTTTGACCGTTAGGCTCTTTATAAGATATTCTAGATACTTACGTGTTGAACATTGCTAGCATGAAATATAAATTTGTTAACTAAGAAACTGGAAAATGTAGACATATGTCATGTGCGTGTGAGGTTTGCATGAAGTCTAATACTAGGTGCATAAACTAGAACTTGCCTGAGTAGTCTTGCTAGAATCTAAGAATAACTGGATAGGAAGTGATCAGTAGGCCATTTTTGCTAAGTCCACTTAAATCCAAAAATAAACCACCAAATGAAAAGCATGACCCTTAAACCATATTTGAGCCTTGAAACTAATTTTGTTCTTACTCGTTTGATATCATATCCTTGGGTCTCCAAAGATACGATTCCATAACTCAGGCCAAAATCCTAAGTTGAGGGTGATTACACCTCGAGCAGAAAGGAAAAGTATAAAAACAAGGTTCACTCAGTCAGCTTTAAAGAACAAAGTCTAAATACTCACTTGATAAGGAGAAATGTGCATAAAAAAAGAAGAAACAAATAAAAAGATAAAGAAGAAAAAGGTATGGATGCTAGGATGTATTGAAATGAATTTAGTCCCAATTATCATGTGTGAGGGACTTCTTTGGTGTGAGGACACTATGTTTACATTTGATAGTAAAATTATGTTGGTTGATAATGTACACGAGCATAAGCATGGTTGACTGTGAGTAATGGGATGTCATGCATTGATCCTTGCATGTTAGATAGATGATTTTGGTTACAAGTTATGGCCAAGTTAGCTGATGCATGTTAGTAAGAGGTTTTGGGTAGTTGAGCGTCAAGGGGCTCTATCTTTCTCATCACTTGAGGACAAGTAATGGTTCTAAGTAGAGGGTGTTGATGTGCCGCAAAATCTTGGCACATCTGACACTCAAAACCAAGGATTAATGCTAGAACTCGCGTGTTTTTATGTGGATATGATGTATTTGGTAATGTTGAACGGGTAAAACACTTGGACGCGGGAGATAGAAAGAAGAATCAATAGATCCTGGAATATACACCACTGAGCCCCAGACGGGCCGTGGTCATGATGACGAGCCGTCTGGAGGCTCGTGGAGATGAAGCAGTGTCAGCAAGGCAATCTGAGTTTGATCAAGTCAGGACCATGGAGACTATGACGGACTGTCGTCTCTTTTAAGGTCTTTCCTGAAGATCGTGAATGACTTCAAGTGTACAAGCACTACATCAAAAATGATCATTTAGCGGCAATTAGCACTCTTTGTATATGTCCCTAAAGCCTTTAGGGACATTGGTTCTAATGGCACTTAACTAATGCCGGTAAAGACTTTAGCACTCTTTATTAATGCCAATATTTATTGCCGCTAAAAGTTGTTTTTGTTGTAGTGACACTTTGAGGAGCTAAGTTTGGTATGGCTAAGTAAGAACCACGGACACCCAGATGGGTCGTGGCCATCATGAAGGTTCGTGATGCAGCTCGTGAAGGTTAACCTGTATGAAGGCATGGAGGAACTAAGCATGGTACAACTAAGTAAGGACCACAGACACCCAGACGGGTCGTGGTCCCCTTAATGATTCGTGCTGTGGTTCGTGAAAGATCAGGATAAAAAGGGTCTCACACTGTCTAAGTTAACGTTCACGACGCGGAGGTGTTCCCGTAAGTTTTCATTAATTAAATTTCGAGACAGTAGAGTCCGCGATGTGTCCGCGATGCGGACCAAACTTTTTGGCCATAGGTGGAGCAGGTCCACGACGCGGAGATGCTCCCTCCATGAGCAAACTCTAAACTGCCTTGGCAGCTTGCTTGGCCAAGGTTGGGGTCCTCCTCGGGGTCCATTAGGGTGGCCCCCGGAGCATCGTATCCGAATGTTTTGAACCTAAAAATATTTATTAAGACACTAGGGTCACCTCCACTGATTTTAGACTCCAAACAACACACAAAAACATGAGCAACATACGAGAACACACCAACACGTAAAAGACTAGTTTCCGAACGTCTTGGTCGTCCCTTGATGTTTGACTTCCAAACTCTTTAAAACTGACTAAGAAGGCTATTCTTCATTATTTTAAAAAGTTATTAGTGCATAAAACCCATGTGAGGCTCTACTTTATCCTACTTCATTTTGAGGGGTGTTACAGGATGATATGGACTTAGATGGAGCTGGAGCCACCAGAGCATTAGTGCTACCTACATTACCTCCAGGTGTGAAATTCACGATTACTAGCACGATGATTCAGCTGCTGAACATGAAGGGTATGTTCTAAGGTGCAACTTATGATTATGCCAACCAACACTTAATGAACTTCGTGGAAATATGCAAATCACAAGAAATACCTGAGGTTAGTCATACGAGTATGAGGCTGAGACTATTTTCGTTGTCTCTTATTGCGGAGGAGAAAAATTGGCTAAAAACTTCCTGATCCAGTTAGGACTTTGACTGAATTGAAAGAAGCCTTCTTGGAACGGTTCTATCCTAAATCAAAAGAACTACAAATGAAGGATGAGATATGTGCACACAATCAACTACCAGAGGAAGCAATGCATGATACTTGGTAGAGATTTAGCCAAAATCTGAAGAAGAAGTGTCGGAACAATGGTCTTTGGGTGCTTCGAGCGCCAGATCCATGGGCTATAACCACAAAAAATCAAGGATTTTGGGTAATTTCTAAAAAAGGCTTGTAAATGTGGAAATAAGGCATTAAAATGGTGCGAGTATACGTAGTATTTCCCCAACTCATTACGGAGGTCCTCATAAAGTTTTTTGAGAATTTTTTTTGGGTGCTACGGGACACCAGATCCATGGGCTATAACAAACAAAAAATTGAGGATTTTGGGTCATTTCTAAAAAGGGCCTGTAAATGCGAAAATAGGAGTTAAAAATGGTGTGATTATACGTGTTTGTTCCTCAACTCATTACAGAGGTCCTTATAAGGTTTTTTGAAAAAAAAATTTGGGTGCTCCGGGTACCAGATTTATGGTCTAAAACACAGGAAAAATTGAGAATTTTGGATAATTCCTAAAAAAGGGATTGTAAATGCGGAAATAGAGGTTAAAAAATGGTGTAAGTATATGTGGTGGTTCCACAATTCATTACGGAGGTCCTCATAATATTTTTTGAGAAAAAATATTTGGGTGCTCTAGGGCGCCAGATCTATGGGCTATAAAAACACACGAAAAATTTAAGATTTTGGGTAATTCCTAAAAGGGGTCTGTAAATGAGAAATTTTTGGTAATTCCTAAAAAAAGCTTGTAAATGGGAAAATAGGCATTCAAAAAATGATGTGAGTATATGTGGTGGTTCCCCAACTCACTACGGAGGTACTCATAAAGTATTTTGAAAACAAAAAAATGGGTGCTCTGGGGCGCCAAATGCATGCTGTAACCCATGAAAAATCGAGGATTTTGGTTAAATCCTAAAAAGGGCCTTTAAATACTGAAAGAGGCATTAAACATGGTGTGAGTACACGTGGTTGTTCCCCAACTCATTACAGAGGTCCTCATAAAGTTTTTTGAGAAAAAATATTTGGGTGCTCCGAGACGCCAGTAATTCCTAAAAAAGAGCTTGTAATGTGAAAATAGACGCTATAAAAATGGTGTGAATATACGTGGTGGATGCCCAACTCATTAAGGAGGTTCTCATAAAGATTTTTGAGAAAAATAATTTGGTGCTCCGGGGCGCTAGAACTATGGGTTTTTAACACACGAAAAATTAAGGATTTTGGGTAATTCCTAAAAAAGGATCTGTAAATGCGAAAATAGACGTTAAAAAATAATGTGAGTATTCGTGGTGGTTCCCTAACTCATTACGGAGGCCCTCATAATGTTTTTTGAGAAAAAAAATTGGGTGCTCGGAGGCCCCAAATCCATGGGCTATAACCCATGAAAAATCGAGGATTTTTAGTAATTCCTATAAATGAACCTAAAAATATTGAAAGAGACATTAAAAATGGTGTGAGTATACGTAGTGGTTCCCCCAACTCATTACGGAGTTCAGCAAAAGGTTTTTTTGTGAAATTATTTTTGGGTGCTCTGGGTGCCAAATCAATGGGAAGTATACTACCCAAAAATTTGAGGATTTTGGCTAATTAATAAAAAAAAGGGCTTGTAAATGTAGAAATAGGCCTTAAAAATGGTGTAAGTATACGTGGTGGTTCCCCAACTCATTAGATAGGTCCTCATAAAGTTTTTTGATAAAAAACATTTAGGTGCTCCAAGGCACCAGATCCATAGGCTAACACAATAAAAATTGAGGATTATGGGTAATTCATAAAAACGGACATGTAAATGCGGAAATAGACGTTTAAAAATATTGTGTGAGTATATATGTGGTGGTTCCCAACTCATTAAGGAGGTCCTCATAGAGTTTTTCGAGATCTTTTTTTTTGGGTGCTCCGGGCACCAAATCTTTGGGCTATAACAAACAAAAAATGAGAATTATTGGTAATTCCTAAAACAGGGCTTCTAAATGCAAAAATAGGCGTTAGAAAAATAGTGTGAGTATACGTGGTAGTCACAGAACTCACTACGGAGGTCCTTCTAATTTTTTTTTTCATAAATAATTTTGGGTGCTCTGGGGCGCCAGATCCATGGGTTTTAATGCACGAAAAATTGAGAATTTTTGGTAATTCCCAAAAGAATGCCTGTAAATGCAGAAATAAGCATTAAATAAATGGTGTGAGTATATGTGTTGGTTCCTCAACTCATTACGAAGATCCTCATAATATTTTTTGAGAAAAATATTTTAGGTGCGTCGGGCGCTAGATTCGTGGGCAATAATATACGAAAAAGTGAGGATTTTAGGTAATTCCTCAAAAAGGGCTTGTAAATGCGGAAATAGACGCTAAAAATGGTGTGAGTATATGTGGTGGTTCCCAACTCATTACGGAGGTCCTTATAATATTTTTGAGAAATTTATTTTGGGTGCACTAGGGCGCCAGATCCATGGGCTATATGTTACACACGAAAAATCGAGGATTTCAGGTAATTCCTAAAAAGGGCCGGTAAATGTAGATATAGGTGTTCAAAAAATAGTGTGAATAAACGTGGTGGTTCTCCATCTAATTACGGAGGTCTTCATAAAGTTTTTTTAAGAAATTATTCGTGGGTGATCTAGGCGCCAGATCCAAGGGCTATAACACACAAAAAATTGAGGATTTTGGTTAATTCCTCAAAAGGGGCATGTAAATGCGGAAATAGGCGTGGCTATAACACATCAAAAAATCTAGGATTTTGGTTAATTCCTAAAAAAAATGCCTGTAAATGCAGATATAGGTGTTAAAAAATACTGCAAGTATACGTCGTGGGTGGAGGCTGTTGCACTTCCAAACAACGAAGGAAAAGCGTTGTTCAATTCCAGAAATGCTACATCTTTGCGAGATTTGGTACTCCTCGGGCAATTATTAGTGATGGGGAATCCCACTTTTGCAACAAGTGGTTTTCAGCTGCACTGAGCAAGTATGGAGTGAAACAGAAAGTAGCAACTCCGTATCATCCCCAAATGAGTGGCCAGGTTGAAGTGTCAAACCGGCAGATCAAAAGCATCTTGGCCAAGACAGTGAATGCTAATAGAACTGATTGATCTCAAAAGTTTGATGACGCACTATGGGCGTATCGTACCGCATACAAAACACCAATCAGTATGTCTCCGTATCAGCTAGTTTTTGGTAAATCTTTCCATCTACCAGTTGAATTGGAACACAAAGCATTGTGGGCATTGAAAGCTTTAAATCTGGGCTGGACAAAGACCTCAAAAGAGAGAGTAGAGTTGTTAAATAAGTTGGACGAATTCAGGTTCAAAGCTTATGAAAGTTCATCCCTATACAAAGAAAAGATGAAGAAGCATGATGCTAAAATCCTTAAGAGGGAATTTAGAGTGGGAGACTGGGTGTTACTATACATCTCTCGACTTAGACTCTTTCCAGGAAAGCTCAAGTCCAAATGGTCATGACCGTTTAGAGTGACAAGAGTGTTCACAAATGGTGCCATAGAAGTTCAAGGGCAACACTTGAAGTTATACTTTGGCGAGTGCCAAGAGATTTCTATGATTGAGGTGATGTACTTGGAAGATGCTTGAGAGCATTTCCACGTCGTGCCACGACATTAAATAAGTCATTTCTTGGGAGGCAATCCAAGTGTTAGTGTTCTAAAATAATGTGTGTTAATTTTGCAGGTGTAGGATTTTGTGCGAGGAGAAGATCATATTGGCGCCAAACCCGTTCGGCTAGCACGACATAGTCCGCCCTATGGACTTCAAAAATAGGGCTGAGATTCTGGAACATTCGGTGGGAGACCTTCATCACTTAGTGAATCGTCGATGTGCTGAGGCGACCCAATTTTCCTCGCCCTTTTACTTCATCACTGATAACGTAACTCAATGATCGATTGGCGAAGCTCCAATTCCATTATGCGAGTCATCGACCTATTTGGCAACCTCCTGCATCTCCGCTGATCTACCCCTTTTTACGAGTGTCACCCACTGGAACAAAAGGCAATATTCTTCTCATTGGGTGCACCGCCGAAGCATTCAGTGACTATCTCATTTTCTCGCTGACTGGGCGCTTAGTGAAGATTCCTCCTCACCTTGCTCTACATGTTTACATACTAGAATTTTATCTTTATTTGATAGTTTTTATTTTTATTCTTGTTTTATTAGCGGGAGTGTCCGTTCTGTACTCACATTGCGGACAATGTTGAATGCATTTGGTGGGGTGTGTGTACTTGTGGTCAATTAATTTCTGCGGTGTGCTTGGACCCTTTTTGACCCATTTTTTCCACTTTTTGATTGTGTTTGAATGTGGTTGTTCTCTTGCAAATTTGAGTATCGGTCTTGATCAATACCGATGACTTGAATAGTGCTCATAATCGAACAAAAATGAATGTGCGGCTACGATGAGACCAAATGAAGTTGCATAGATAATATGTGAACTCTTTACATCTCGTTGTGACTAGTCGGTTATCAAATGAGTCTCTCGTGATGAACATTGAACACTAGTGAAAGTGTGGAGTCTTGTTTGATATTGGTGTCAAATCCTTGTATGATGAGCTTACCGTGAACCATGTGTGATGACACATAGAATTTTCCCCGTTGGTCCGATTGACCAAGTGATGTGAGCTCTTGAAATGATCTTAGACAAAAAATTTAAAGAGTGAAACAATTTGACATTATACCTCTTTTGTGGCCTACCTTGTGTGTGTGTGATCTTTGTTTGAGCACCCTTTGAGCCTTACCCTTTTCTTGGAAGAAACTTGATGCAATTGTGACCTTTCTTTATCCATTCACTCTTAATCCTCATGAGATGTGGTTTGTTTGAATAGCCAAGTTAGGCCAAGAGCCTAAGTTGGGGGTGTGGTCAAAATAGAAGGTAAATCAAGGAATGTAAAGAAATTCTTATCTACCCATGGTTTTGAAAAAGATGGAACTCCTCCATACAAAAAAAAGTTTTGAAATAAAGTTGCGAAAAGAAATGGGGTGTTCAAAGTTTCATTGAAAATAAATAATGGGGTGACTTTTGAGCATGAATGAAAATGAGGAAGAAAAGGGAAGGAAGTGTTGTTCACACCACATTTCATGAGGATAGTCACCACTGAGCCTAAATGACCATACATTTACACTCAACCCCATTACAAGCTTTGAAAAGACCTTTTTGATCTTTAGTGAGCTGAAACAAGTGTTGATTGGAAAATAAGGGCAAACTTATAGGTGGAGTCATGCATTTGTTCATCTTTGTGAGTGTGAGTGTTGATTGTGATTTTGGAGCTATAAATTGTTGAACCATTGTGTGTGATTATGGAATCATTCTTTGTGTGAGGGCATTTGAATATCTTTGTTGAGCTTGAACTTGCATTTGAAGCAAGTATGATGAACTTGAGAATCTTTGATAATGGTGAGTCACAACTTGAATCTCTTAGTGCGCAATTCATCCTTATATGAGTAAGTTGAGTCTTTTTGTGTGCATTCATGATTGAGTCTTCTAAAAAAGGGCTTGTAAATGCGGAAACGGGCGTTAAAAAAATGGTGTAACTATATGTGGTGGTTCCCTAAATCATTACGGAGGTTCTCATATAGTTTTTTGAGAAAGTTTTTTTAGGTGCTACGGGGCGCTAGATCCATGACCTATACACAAGAAAAATTGAGGATTTTGTGTAATTCCTAAAAAGGGCCTGTAAAGTATAAATATGCGTTAAAATATGGTGTAAGTATATGTGGTGGTTCCCCAACTCATTACAGAGGTCCTCATAAAGTTTTTGAGAAGAAATTTCTAGGTGCTCTGGGTGCCAAGAGATGGGCTATATAACACACGAAAAATCAAGGAGTTTGGTTAATTCTTAAAAAATGGCTTGTAAAAGTGAAAATAGACCTTAATAATGGTGTGAGTATACGTGGTGGTTTCCCAACTCATTACGGACATCCTCATAAAGTTTTTGAGTAAACAATTTTGGGTTCTATGGGTACCAAATCATGATAAATCAAGGATTTCGGGTAATTCCTAAAAACGGGTCTGTAAATGCGGAAATAGGCGCTCAAAATAGGTGTGAATATACATGGTTGTTCCCCAACTGATTAGGAGGTCCTCATAAAGTTTTTTGAAAAAATAATTTTAGGTGCTTAGTGCGCCAGATCTATTGCTATAACATACAAAAAATTAAGGATTTTGGCTAATTCCTAAAAAAGGCTTGGTAATGCGGAAACAAGCATTAAAAAATTGTGTCAGTATACGTGGTGGTTCCCCAACTCGTTACGGAGGTTTTCATAACGTTTTTTGAAAAAATAATCTGAGGTGCTCCGGGACGCCACATCCATGGGATAACACACGAAAAATTGAGAATTTTTGTTAATACCTAAAAAATAGCCTGTAAAAGCAGAAATAGGCATTAAAAATTTGGTGTGAGTATACGTGGTGGTTCCCCAACTCATTACGGAGGTCCTCATAAAGTTTATTGAGAAAAAAATTAGATGCTCCGGGCGCCAAATCCATGGGCTATAACACATGGAAAATCAAGGATTTTGGGCAATTCCTAAAAAGAGCTTGTAAATGCGGAAACAAGCATTAAAAAAATAGTGTGCATACACGTAGTGGTTCCCCAACACATTATCGAGGTCCTCATTATGTCTTTTGAGAAAAATATTTTGGGTGTTCCGGGGTGCCAGATCCATGGGCTATAACACACAAAAAATTGAGGAATTTGGATAATTTAAAAAAAGAAGCTTGTAAATGCGACAATAGCCGTTAAAATGGTGTGAGCTTACGTGGTAGTTCCCCAAATCATTACGGAGTTCCTCATAAAGTTTTTTGGGAAAAAAAATTGGGTGCTCCGGGGCACCAGATCCATGGGCTATAACACACGAAAAATCAAGGATTTTGGGTAATTCCCAAAAAAGGGCCTGTAAATGCAGAAATAGACGTTAAAATTAGTGTCAGTATACGTGGTGGTTCCCAACTCATTATGGAGGTCCTTATAAAGTTTTTTGAGGAAAACATTTTGGGTGCTCAAAGCGCCAGATCCATGGGCTATAATAAATGAAAAAAATGAGGATTTTGGGTAATTCCTAAAAAATATCATGTAATTGCGGAACTAGGCATTAAAAATAGTGTGAGTATACGTGGTTGTTTCCCATCTCGTTACGGAGGTCCTCATAAAGTTTTTTGAGGAAAAGTTTTTAGGTGCTCCGGGACGCCAGATCCATGGGCAATAAACATACAAAAAATTGAGGATTTTTGGTAATTCCTTAATAAAGGCCTGTTAAAGCAAAAATAGGCGTTAAAAAATTGGTGTGAGTATACGTGGTAGTTCCCTAACTGATTATGGAGGTACTCGTAATGTTTGTTGAGAAGAAAATTTTGGGTGCTCGGGGCGCCAAATCCATGGGCTATAACATATGGAAAATCAAGTATTTTGGGCAATTCCTAAAAAGGGCTTGTAAGTGCTGAAACATGCATTAAAAATAAGTGTGAGTATATGATGTGGTTCATGATGAGTCCACGATTTGGACTTATTTAGTACTTTATTTTAATAGATTTAGTGTCCTCAAATGCATATTTTATGCCAATAACTGATGTAAATCCTTAAATTTCAGGTATTTGGATTGAGGAACAAAGCATGGACACTACTGAGCAAAAAGGAACAAGGCAGCTGAAAGAACGAAGGAAAAAGGCCTGAGGATCGCCTAACCCATTGGGCGAGTCGTCGAACGGCCATGGTCTCGCCTAATGTTCCTGTGTGCCAAGCCTTGAAGGAGAAAATTAAGTTGGCAATAGAAAGGAGCAGTCGGCGAGTCGGTGAACAGTTCTGGATTGAAGTGTCATATCGCCCAAAATTACAAAACTTGAAGATGTTGAAGGCAAAGGCAAAAAGGTGATGGAATTGACCAAAGGGCGGATCACCGAGTGGATCGGCAATCCTGACTTATTGCGCCGAATGGTCCTTCGCAGCACATGTTTTTGTGACTATAAACACATTTTTAAATTGTTAGTTTAGTATCCAACATTTAATAATTTTCATTAATGTTAAGTTTTCAAGTTTGAGAGCTTAAAACTGAGTTTAGAGACAATATTTCCTTAGTATTGAAGATTTGAAGATTTCCATTTCTGAGAAATTAGAAGTGGGTGTTCAAGATTCTTAATCTTAAACCTTTGTAAAGACAATATTAATCGTACCCAGTTGATGGAAACACAATTTGGTAATGATTTCTACCTTTTTATGATGTCTAGCTAAAACTCCAATTCTTGGGGTGTGATTATGTGATTATGGGTTGATTTAGCGGATGGGTATTGTTAATTGATAGTGTAAATGTTGTTTAAAAGTGATTTCATTCAGTTATTGTGGCTTAATATAAAGGGTTGTAGTTGCAAATGCAACTCTACCTTCGTGTTTTTGGCTTGCTCGAGAGAGAGAGGTTTTAAAACCAAGATTGTTGAACTGATAGTCTATGGGTATTGGGTTGTAATGGGTTCAGCTTGAGAGAGTGAATCCTAAACCCTTTTCCACATATTCAGCTCGAGAGAGTGAATGGACTAAAGCAAAAGTTGTTCTTAATTGCTCCTTATTGGTGTTCGAGAGAAACAATTTTGATTCGGGGTAAATTATTCGAGAGAAAGTTTAGCCCTACTAAAGTCTAGCTTATTCACTGATTTAGAGCTATTCACTATTAATTGCAACCACCTAATTGTCTACCTTAGCCCATGATCCAATCACATCCCAAGAATCCCGTCTCTATATTTTTTATTTTTTGTATTATTTATTGTTGTAGCTGATAGTTGAAACCAAATACCCCTGTTATTTGACACTTCTGTCACCCCAAATTTGAACAATGCTTTTATTCGTAAATGTTTTTACCTATGATTGACCTGATCATATTCTTGCTTTTCTATTGATTCTCAAATACGAACCACTCCCTTGGGACTCGACCGCAACTCATTTAGTTGGGTCATATTTCTACTTAACAATTGTTGACGCTTAGTATTGGATGAAGTGTCTTTGATAACGTTAATCAAATCAAAATGGCACCGCTGCCGGGGAGTGATGTTATTTGAAAATATTTAGTTAAGTTGAATTTTGTTCTTGTTAGTCATAGTTGAACTTACTTAATTTTTAGTTTTAGTTTTTGTGTTGCTGTTTTGAGTAGGAAATTGGAGCATTTCTAGCAGCAATGGTGACCAAATGGACCTCTCTCCTTTGAGGATGATGTTTCTTAGGGATAACATTCTAAGTTTCAGACAATTAGAAGGTGAGCCAATCCATGAGTTGTGGATGAGATTCAAGTCACTCTTGCTGCAGTGCCCAGCTCATGGAATCTTAGATAACATGCTATTAGACTGCTTCTGTAGAAGTCTTGGCCCAGAAAACAGAGGAGTGGCTGACCAAATATGTTTGGGGGGTTTCTCACGACTACCCTATGCAATAGCAGCCCAGCTCCTTGATCACATGGCCAAGACCAACAACGAGACTGAGAAAGACCATATTTTGGCCACACTGTTGACTCAGCTGGATCTAGTGGCCAAAAAGATCATGGAATTGGAAGCACCGGACAAAAAGAAAAACTGGTACATTCCCCCTCACGAGCGTATAAAACCCAAGGTGTATGAGGGTGGGAAAATAGAGGAGATACTCTCACTCATTCTCCACAAAGTCAAAAGTCACGACAAAATGTTGAATGAGATAAAAGAGAATGTCTCACTGCTGAATGAGATGACTGCTTCCCATTTCATATTAAGTGGGGAAGTCCTGCCACAACGTTAACTAAGGCGCTTCTTGGGAGGCAACCCAAATGTTTATCGCTTTTTTTTTGCTTTAAGAAATAACGGTGTGTTGTTTGTGTAGGTCGAACTGTGGAAAGTGTTTGAAAAGTGCAGATTGGTGAGCTAAAGGTCTAGTCGACGCATCACCGAAGGACCATCATTGGACTCAAGACAATTTTACATTGGAGTCTGTAAAACTCGGTGAGCCTAGGAAATGATTGGCGAGTCACCGACCAGGTCGGCGACCGCGATCTAGTCCGCTCTTTGGACCCCTACATTAACTGGTCATGTAAAACTTGGTGAGTTTAATGACCACTCAGCGTGTCGTTGAGTGGGTCGGCGAGCACAACTAATGTCGCCGAATGGGCGAGAACTGGACGGTTTTTAAAAGGCCAAAGGTTTAAACTTCCAACTCTTTCACTTTCCCTCACTTTTGAACTTCCCAAACTCACACCCACACTTTAGTTTCTATATATTTGCCTTTCTATCATATTTTAGTCGTTGATTTGTGCTTGGAGTAGGATTACCTTGCCGCCTAGCATTTCAGTCTTGATTATTCAGCATTTAAGGTTTGTTTTCCGAACCCCAAATCTTTGTTTAGCGATTTTGTACTCTTATGCAAATGATTTTATCTTGATTAAAGTGTGTTGGGCCTCTATGATAGTGTTAGTAAGTTTGAATGCCTGTTTTAATTTGATAATGTTGCGTGTATTGTTTATATTGTTGAATTCCCATAATTTGGTATGTTAAAATTGGTTAATTCTTGTGAGGTTGTGCTTGCATGTTGTTGGGTCTAGTTGGGTGAAGTCTAAGTAACCTGTATTTATGCCAAATGACGTAATTTGCCCAATGATAGAGCGGGTGACATCATTCTTAAGGGCAAAAGTCGTCAAATGGCCAAATCTAGCAAAACTGGGAGAAGTTTGAGTATCCCGGGGTAATGGGTGTTATGGGTCTTGTTTTAATTTAGTAAGTGCATGCTTTGATTTTGTTTTCAGGGGTTACGGGGTTGAATTCAAGAAATTGGGTTGAAAGTAGGCACGTTGGGTCGTTTGGCGAGCTGGGTCTAGCTCGCCGAAGTTCCCCATCTCGCCTTTAATTTCCTACTATACTTGATGTGTGACTCTGTAACTTTCGGTGAGAAGTTGAGGTCGCCGGAGGAACTCAGTGACTCGCCGAAGGCACTCGGCGACTCGCCAAAAGTCTTCTTGATCTCCCTCTGTCTGTACCCCTGTAGCTAATATTGCACTGTAACTTTCTCGGGCTAAGTCTTGCTCGTCGAATATTGTCAGTGATTCGCCGAAAGGCCTTCCCATCGCCGACATGTCAAATTGTTTTGAAAATTTTAAGCCAATCCTTTCTGCGATCCTGATCTAGCTCGCCGACCTGTTCGACGTTTCTGTATGCAATTATTTTTTTGTTCTTCTAACTGAAAAATTTCTAACTTTTTCCCGATGTTTTGCAGACATGGCTAGACCTAAGGTTGCAGGTAGAAACATGCCACGCCGAAAGAAAGCAAAGGGGATTACACACAATGAGGATGCAGTTGCATCCAGGGGTAAGGCCACCAAACTTCCCACAACTAGTGGGAAAGGCAAAGGCAAAGAGAAGGCACCTGCGTCACTGAAAGTCATCTCCGATAGTGGCAGGATCTATGCCACTCACCTCACTTCTTCTGAGAGTGATAGTGAGCACCAGGAGCCTCAGACTGTAGCTTCTGATGATTATGAGCTGATAGAAGCACCGACGGTAGAGTTGTTGTCCAAACGGATGAACGATTCGTCTAGGATAAAAAATCCTCAGCCCACCACCACTCCTCCTCCACTTCCAGCACAGGAAGTGGTGTTTGCACCACCAGTTCAGGGTCCTCATCCCAAGTCGATCAACATATTAAAGACTGAGGAGCTGAGGACGATTATTGAGAAGAAGCGTCTGTCCACTTATGGGGTGATTGATTGGTACCCAAAGATTATGAGTTGTCTGAAGTCTCATAATTTCCAGATATTCACCAAGTCCCATGGCCCATATATTCCAAATTGGGTCCGGGAGTTCTACGCTTCTTATGGGGTCTTGATACCATAGAAGAAAAAGCAGGCAGCAACATTCAAACTGGTTGACTATGTAGTTGTCCAGGGAAAGAAGGTCAAGTGTGACAATGAAGCTATTAATGTTGTCCTAGATTACCCCGATGACATTGATGACGAGTGCCAGCATCTGATCAGGACAAAGACTCTGGACAATATGAAGAAATTGTTGGCCCCGCTGATATTAGGTGGTACTCCTAAATGGCTAGAGATTGGAGCACAAATTGAAAAGAAGGATCTTAACGTAGCTGCAAGGTTCTAGTTTGGCTTCATCAGCAGCACTATCATGCCATCTCAGAACAAGTCGATCCTCCGTCTAGCCAAGGCAGCCTATCTGGGTTGCATCATAAATGAGACAAGGATAAATTTGGGATCACTATAGCACAGGAGATGGTCATGAGGCCCATGCAGCGCCAGACCTCACTTCCTTTCCCGGTGTTGATCACTGAGCTATGCAGACGGGCTTGGGTCCCTAGAGATGAAAAGAAGAATATGAAAGTGATTCCCAATTCCTCTACTGATATCTGGAAGATTGAGGTAGAATATTTGAATGATGAGGCGGAGAAGAAGAAAAAGGCAGCCCCGGTGGATTCTTTCCCGGTTGTAGACAAACACTCACTACTTGCAGAGTTATTTTTGCCTACTCCGGCCCCTGGGACTTTAGGTACTTCTTGTGTTGTACCTTCTGACAATCCAGGTTCTTCTGTTGTTTCCCTGCCTCCTAGACCTTCTGTTGTTACTGTCTCCTGGACCCCACTCACTCAGGCTGAATTACTTCGGATAGGGTAGCTTTCCCACTCTGCCAATCGTCATGCTGCCAGACTTGAGACCTCCATTCCGGGCATGATTCAGACTGCCCTGGCTGATGTTGTGACACCAGTGATAGCTATCATTGACGCCCTTGCTGCTAGGATAGCGGTGTGTGAGCGTGGCCAAGGGGCCACCGAGAAGGTGACAACTTTAAAGGCTGCTATTACTGTGTTGAGGAGCGATGTGGATCAGCTGAAGTCCACCGATATGTCAATGATTTTTGGGATGGTGGAGATCCGAGATGTACCAGACATGCCTCTGGCTACCACTGAAGATGAGGTTAGAATTGAGGAGGCAGTTGATCCCGAGTCTGAGGCGGAGACAGATGAGGAGATGCTTGAGGTGGTTGAGGAAGCTTCGTATGAGGGCCTTACTGAGACCGATGAGGACATGGTAGATGCAGTTGTGCAAGATTCTTTGGCGGGTACACCCTTAGCTGATCCTAATGCAACTATTGTTCCTTCTGAGCTGACTCCGGGAATTAAAGTCCAGACTGATGCACCGGGCACTGATGCCCCGACAGATGGAGTGAATGAGTAGACATGATCCCTTCTTTACCTCCCTCTCTGTCTTACTTTATTTTGACTTTTGGATATTTTTACTTGCATTTAAGGACAAATGATTTTTATTTGTGGTGGGGTGAGGCCCACCTTTTGTGACCTTTTGTTACACTTTTGTTTTGTGTATATATTAGGTTTTGAGCTATAATTGTGTATTACACTGTTTTTGTGGAAGATGAGCTTGTGGCTCCTTATTTTTAATTGTAAATGATTTTTGGACCTTTCCGAAAAAATTATGCCACCTCTTGTTTGTGTTGAATGTGGTTGTTCTCTTGCAAATTTGAGTATCAGTTTTGATCAATACCGATGACTTGAATAGTGCTCATAATCGAACAAAAATGAATGTGCGGCTACGATGAGGACAAATGAAGTTGCATAGACAATATATGAACTTTTTGCATCTCGTTGTGACTAGCCAAGTATCACATTGAGTCTCTTGTGATGAACATTACACACTAGCGAAAGTGTGGAGTCTTGTTTGACAGTGGTGTCAATGCCTTGTGTGATGAGCTTACCGTGAACCATGTGTAATGACACCTAGAATTTGCCCCGTTGGTCCGGTTGACTAGGTGATGCAATCTCTTGATATGATCTTAGGCAATTTTGAGTAGTGTGAAATAATTTGACATTATACCTCTTTTGTGGCCTACCTTGTGAGTGTGTGAACTCCGTTTGAACACCCTTTGAGCCTTAACCTTTTCTTGGAAGAAACTTGATAAAATTGTGGCCTCTCTTGATCCATTACCCATAATCCTCATGATTTGTGGTTTGTTTGAATAGCCAACTTAGGACAAAAGCCTAAGTTGGGAGTGTGGTGAAAAGAAAAGGTAAATCAAGAAGTGCAAAAAAGTCCCCTTTGATCCATGGTTTTGAGAAAAATGGAACCCCTCCATATAAATAAATAAAATAATGAAAAAATTGTGGAATAAAGTTGTGAAAATGCAAGAAGAAATGGGGTTTCCAACAATTTATGGAAAGTGAATAATGGATGTGAGCACGAATGAAAATGATGAAGAAATGGAAAGAAAGTGTTGGTCACACCACATTTCATGAGGATTACAGCAATTGAGCCTAAATGACCATACCTTTGCACTCAGCCCCATTACAAGCCTTGAAAAGACCGTTTTGATCTTGAGTGAGCTGAAGCAAGTGTTGATTGGAAAATACAGGCAAACCTATGGGTGAAATCATGCATTGTGTTCATCTTTTTTAGTGTGAGCATTGCATTTGATTCCGGAGATTTAATTGTGAACCATTGTGTGTGAATATGGAATCATTCTTTGTGTGAGGGCATTTTATTACCTTTGTTGAGCTTAAACTTGCATTTGAAGCAACTATTGAGAGCTTGAGATTGTTTGATAATAGAGAGTCACAACTTGAATCTTTGAGTGTACAATTCATCATTGCATGAGTAAGTTGAGTCTTTTTGTGTGCATTCATGAATGAGTCTTGTGTAGCCCTGTTTGAGACATTCTTTTTGAACTACTGAACTAGAGTTTTACTTGAGGACAAGCAAAATTTTAAGTTGAGGGTGTAGATCAGTCCACGATTTGGACTCATTTAGGGCTTTATTTTAATAGATTTAGTGTCTCAAATGCATATTTTGTGCCAATAACTGATGTAAATCCTTGACATTCAGGTATTTGGATTGAGGAACAAAGCATGGACACTATTGAGCAAAAAGGAACAAGGCAGCTGGAAGAATGAAGAAAAGAAGGCCTGAGGATCGCCTAACCCATTGGGCGAGTCGCCGAATGGCCATGGTCTCGCCTAATGTTCCAGTGTGCCAAGCCCTGAAGGAGAAAATCAAGTGGGTGATAGAAAGGAGCAGTCGGTGAGTCGCCGAACAGTTCTGCGATTCAGTGCCATATCGCCCAAAGTTATAAAACTTGAAGATGTTGTAGGCCAAAGCAAAAAGGCGATGAAATTGATCAAAGGGCGAATCACCGAGTGGATCGGAGATCTCAACTTATTGAACCGAATGGTCCTTCACAACACATGTTTTGGCGACTATAATTGCATTTTTAAATTCTTAATTTAGTATCCAGCATTCAATAGTTTTCATTATTGTTCAGTTTTCAAGTTTGAGAGCTTAGAACTGAGTTTAGAGACAATATTTCCTTATCTTTGAAGATTTGAAGATTTTCATTACTGAGAAATTGGAAGTGGGTGTTGAAGATTCTTCATCTTAGAACTTTGTAAAGACAATATTAATCATATCCAGTTGATGGAAACACAATTTGGTAACGATTTCTACCTTTTTATGATGTCTAAAAAACCCCAATTCTTGGGGTGTGATTATGTGATTATGGGTTGATTTAGCTGTTGGGTATTGTTAATTGATAGTGTAAATGTTGTTTAAAAGTGATTTCATTCAGTAATTGTGGCTTAATCTAAAGGGATGTAGTTGCAAATGCAACTCTACCTTCGTGTTTTTGGCTTGCTCGAGAGAGAGGTTTTAAAACCAAGATTGCTGAATTGATAGTCTGTGGGTATTGGGTTGTCATGGGTTCAGCTCGAGAGAGTGAATCCTAAACCCTTTTCCACACATTCAGGTTGAGAGAATGAATGGACTAAAAGGAAGGTTGTTCTTAATTATTGTTTATTGGTGTTCGAGAGAAACCAATTTGATTCGAGGTAAATTGTTTGAGAGAAAGTTTATCCCCACTAAAGTCTAGCTTATTCACTGATTTACAGTGATTCACTATTAATTATAATCACCCAAGTGACTACCATAGCCCATGATCCAATCACATCCCAAGAATCCCGTCTCTATATTTGTTATTTTTCATATTCTTTGTTGTTGTAGCTGATAGTTGAAACCAAATCCCCTTGTTATTTGACACTTCTGTCACCCCAAATTTGAACAATGCTTTTATTTGTAAATGTTTTTACCTATAATTGACTTGAGCATATTCATTCTTTCTATTGATTCTCAAATACGAACCACTCCCTTGGGACTCGACCCCAACTCATTTAGTTAGGTTATATTACTACTTAACGATCGTTGACGCTTAGTATTGGATGAAGTGTCTTTCATAACGTTAATCAAATCAAAATGGCGCCGCTGCCGGGGAGTGGTGTTATTTGAGAACTTTTAGTTAAGTTGAATTTTATTCTTGTTAGTCATAGTTGAACTTACTTAATTTTTTGTTTTAGTTTTTGGTTTGCTATTTTGAGTAGGAAATTGGAGCATGTCTAGTAGAAATCGTGACCAAATAGACCTCTCTCCTTTGAGGATGATGTTTCTTAGGGATAACATTCTATGTTTCAGACAACTGGAGGGTGAGTCAATCCCTGAGTTGGGTTATATTACTACTTAACGATCGTTGACGCTTAGTATTGGATGAAGTGTCTTTGATAACGTTAATCAAATCATCTCACCAACTCATTACGGAGGTCCTCATAAAAGTTTTTGAGAAAAATCAGTTTAGGTGTTCTGGGGCGCCAGATCCATGGGCTATAACAGACGATAAATTGAGGAATTTGGGTAATTTCAAGAAAAAAAAAGCTGGTAAATGCAGAAATAGGCATTAAAAATGGTGTAACCACACATGGTGGTTCCCCAACTCATTACGAAGGTCCTCATAAAGGTTTTCGACTAAAAATGTATATGTGGTGGTTCCCCAACTCATTACGGAAGTTCTTTTAAAGTTATTGACAAAAAACATTTAGGTGCTCAGGGGCGCCAGATCTATGGGCTATAACGGACGAAAAATCAAGGATTTTGGGTAGTTCATAAAATGGGCCTGTAAATATAGAAATAAGCGTTAAAAATTTGTGTGAGTATACATGGTGGTTCCCCAACTCATATTGGAGGTGCTCATCAAGTTTTTTCAGAAAAACTTTTTGAGTGCTCTGGGCGCCAGATCTGTGGGCTATAACACACGAAAAAATGAGGATCTTGGGTATTTCCTGAAAAAGAGCTTGTATATGCGGAAAATAGGCGTTAGAAAATTGTTTGAGTACACGTGGTGGTTCCCTAAATCATTACGGAGGTCCTCATAAAGTTTTTAGAGAAAAAAATTGGGTGCTCCGGGAGCTAGATACATGGCCTTTAACACACGAAAAATTGAGGATTTTTGGTATTTCAAAAAAAGGGCAAGTAAATGCGTAAATAAGCGTTAAAAATGGTGTTAGTATACATGGTGGTTCCCCAACTCATTATGAAGGTCCTCATAATGTTTTTTGAGAAAAGCATTTAAGGTTTTCCAAGGCGCCAGATCCATGGTCTATAACACACACAAAATCGAGTATTTTGGATAATTTCTAAAAAAGGGCCTGTAAATGCAAAAATAGATGTTAAAAATAATGTGAGTATACGTGGTGGTTACCAAACTAATTATGGTGGTCCTAATAAAGTTTTTTGAGAAAAAAAAAATTGATGCTCTAGGGTGACAGATCCATGGGCTATAACCCATGAAGAATCGAGGATTTTTGATAATTCCTAAAAAAGGACTTTAAATGCTCAAACAGGTGTTACAAATGATGTCAATATACGTGGTGGTTCCTTAACTCATTACAGAGGTCTTCATAATGATTTTTGAGAAAAAAAATTGGGTGCTCCAAACGCCAGATCCATAGATTATATACTACACAAAAAATTGAGGATATTTGGTTATTATTAAAAATGGCTTGTAAATGCAGAAATAGGCGTTAAAATGATGTAAATACACGTAGTGGTTCCTCAACTCTCTATAGAGGTCCTCATAAAGTTTTTTTGATAAAAAACTTTTTGGTTCTTGGGGGTGCCAGATCCATAGGCTATAACACACGAAAAACAATGATTTTGGGTAATTCATAAAAAATGGCTTGTAAATGCGGAAATAGGCGTTAAAAAATTGTGTTAATATATGTGGTGGTTCCCCAACTCATTAAGGAGGTCCTCATAAAGTTTTTTGAAATAAACTTTTTGGGTGCTTCGGGAATCAGATCTATGGGCTATTACACACGAAAAATCGAGGATTTTGGGTAATTCCTAAAAAAGGGATCATAAATACAGAAATAGGCATTAGAAAAGTCATGTGAGTATATGTCTTGGTCCCCCAACTCATTACGAAGGTCCTCAGAAAGTTTTTTGATAAAATATTTTGGGTGCTTTGAGGCGCCAGATCCATGGGATTTAACACATGAAAAATTGAGGATTTTTGGTAATTCCTAAAATGGGCCTGTAAATGAGGAAATAGGCGTTAAAAATGGTGCGGGCATACGTGGTGGTTCCCCAATTCATTACGGAGGTCCTCATAAAGTTTTTTGAGAAAGTTTTTTTGGGTGCTCCAGGGCGCCAGATCCATGGGCTATATAACTGATGAGTCCGAGATTTGGACTCATTTAGGGCTTTATTTATATTGATTTAGTGTCCTCAAATTCTTATTTTGTGCCAACAACTGATGTAAAACCATTGATCTTCAGCTATATCGATTGAGGAACAGAGGTAGGACATAAATGGGAAATAAAGACAACACGAGCAAGAAAAAGAAGGGAAAGACAAGCCTGATGATTGCCGATGTCACTCGGCGACTCGCCAAGTTTCCACCCTATCGTCTAAAGTTATAGAACGCTGAGGTTGAATTAGGGATAACTTAGGCGAGCAGTAGATCCATTTGGGGTTTCACCGATCGCTTCGGCGATAGATGACCAGGTAACCAAAAGTACTAATGGAGTTCCAGATAAATGCCGATGGGCGAGTGGAAAGGAAAAAGGGCTCATCGCGGAATCACTCGGCGATCCCAATCAGGCTCCCCTAAAATTACAGTGGTTGGACTAAGAAGAGTTGAAAAATGAAGGCGAGATGAAGGAAAATTGGTGAGTCACCAAATGGTCGGTGAAGCCCGACTTACCTCACAGATTAGTTCCACCCAGCTTCACATCAGACTTGCATAAATTGACTTTTGGAAGAGAGAGAAGGCATTCAAAAATGTGAGGAACACAAGATTGAGAGTAAAATCACTACCATTGTGGATTTCAAGTAATTTTAGCAAGGTTTTTCATTGAAATTTTGTAATAGAGAAGATTGTAGTTGATTTTAACTTCAAAATTTCATTACCTAACTATGAAAAACGTGGCAAGTGTTGATTTTCATCTTTTCATCATGATTGGCTAAAATCCTAACATTGGGGTTTTGATGATGTGACCAATTGTTGAGTTTTTCTAAGTGGGTGTCATTGATTTGCGAATAATGGTGTTAATTTGAAGTGGGTCTAAATTGCTGCTGCGTTTTGAGGTCGTCTTGCAGGATTGGTGTAATACGTTCAGTGTTTTGTGCTTGCTCGAGAGAGAAGTACAGAGCCAAAGTAGCAAATTTAGCATCCTTAGTAGTGGGTCACCATGATTTCAGCTTGAGAAAGTGAAACATGGAATCTATCCTTTGTATCTAGCTCGAGAGAGTAGATTTGATGAGGACGAGGGTTGGGCATCTTCCATCTAGTGTTGAAGTTCGAGAGAATTTGACAAAGATAAGGTAATTGTTCAAGAGAAAATTGCTTTACATATAGTCCGACTTACCCACGATAATTTATCCTGTTGTAAGCATCAATTTTCATCCACTAAGTTGAATTCAATAATTGGTTGGTCAATTCCCCAAGTGTTACCTCACTGTTTGATCGTTTTGTGTTAAGTGTTGAATTGAATTGATAATTATAACCTAAAATTTGAAGTTTAAACCAAAAAGGTGTAGTAAGTGTTAAGTTGATGATATTGTTGTCATACTTCTATAATTGAATTAGAAGGAAAAGTTACTCTCTGTGGGATCGACCCCAACTCATTTAGTTGGGTTATATACTGACTAGCGATCGTTGACACTTAGCATTGGATGAAGTGTCTTTGAAACGTTAATCAATAACAGACGAAAAATCGAGGAGTTTGGGTAATTTCTAAAAGAGGGCTAGTAAAAGAGGAATTAGGCGTTAAAATGGTGTGACTATACGTGGTGGTTCCCCCAACTAATTACGAAGGTCCTCATAAAGTTTTTTTGAGAAAAAAGTTTTGGGTGCTCCAGGTGCTAGATTCATGGGCTATAACACACGAAAAATCAACGATTTTGGGTAATTCCTCCAAAGGGGCCTGTAAATGTGGAAATAGGTGTTAAAAAATGATGCGAGTATAGGTGGTGGTTCTCCAACTAATTACGGAGGTCCTCATAAAGTTTTTTGAGAAAACTTTTTTGGGTGCTCCGTGTGCCAGATCTATAGCTATAATAGAGGAAAAAATTGAGGATTTTAGGTAACTTCTAAAAGAGGACTTGTAAATGTGCATGAGGAAATGATACACTTAAATTACACATTCTGAAAGAAGTATAAGCGATCATTATCAAGTAAAGAACGTAACTTTGAAGGTTAGGGTCAATCCCACGAGGAATATGGTTTAGACTTAAGCTAACTCAAAATTATATTCGTTTAGTCAAACTATTTCCGTGAAAAGTAACAAAAAGGGGATTTTGCAAATAAAATAAAAGATTGTTGATTGTATTAGTAACAAGTAACCAGGTTTGCAATTTTGAGATATCAATAGGAGATTAAAACTAGGGCACATGTGTTCCCCACGAGCTCTTAACGCGGCATTCCTAATAATAGTAACTCTATCCTAGTGTTTGTCATGCAAGGCTGATAAGTTGGGTATTTCTAAGTGATTGGTAATCTAAGGAGGAACTTTCACCTCGAAACTTGGTAAGTCTACGGGTGTGTGCTTTACTAACCCTTACCTTTACCCCGGATTAACCCTCGTGTCAATTAACTTAGTGTATTCACCCTTTCCTCAATTGATTAAAGTCAGACCATTAGATAGCATCAAATCCTTAACTAAATCTTCTTTGTTTAATTATTTTCTCATTGATTACCCCCTTGGTAAGGCAAGTAGGAACAAGGCGAGTTCTAACGTTGTGCACTGCTAGAAAAACTTTTAAATGAAAGAATTAACAATACATGCATAAACACTATTCAAGAATTACTTATTTACCTAGTTGTGGATTTAGCTACTCATGCTTGAGAATTCACAATTCATATTGTTGTTAAGAAGAATCATGAACTTACAATCAAAGTAGATGAATACCGGAATCTTCAATTGGAAATTAAAAGCAAAATTTAATAAAACCAAACTTCAAGATTTAAATTTGCCAAAATGTTTGCAAAGAAATCTCAAAGCCAAAACAAAGGTTCCCAATATTGTCTAACCCTTAAAAACTGAAATAAAAACTAATATTTATAGTAAACAAATCCTAAACTAAGTAGGAAACAAAATATGGAAAATAACAGCTCGGACGCGGTTTCAATCGACGACACGACCTACGGACCGTGGGTCAACCTACAGTCCGTGGTTTCCCTCCATGGATCAGCACTTGGAAAATATTTCAGGCCTTCAGACGACGATTGGACCTACGGTCTGTGGGCTGGACTACGGTCCGTCACTTGCCTTCATGGTTCAAATACTGGAACTTCAACTCTCTAATCACAAACGATGGACATGCAGGACGGTTCGTCATTCAATTAACGGGGCATCAATTGCCTCTGTGGTTCCACACTTGGTTAGAATTCCTTGAACTCACACCTACGATACTTCACCTACGGCCCATCACAGGACCTTCGTGGTTGGCTCCGTCACTGGCCACTTCTGAAATTTTCAGCTCTTATCTCGATCAACCATATATGTACCTATTTCTTGCAAGAATTACACAAAAAACATCATATCTAATTACAAAAGTCTCAAGACTCACACAAAACTCCAAGTGAAATGTATCAAAAATACCGTAAAATCACGGTATATCAACACCCCAACTTAAAATTGTTGTTTGTCCTCAAGAGACACACTAAAACTCTAAACGACACTTATGTAGAAGCAAACATACAAACTCAAGCAATCACATGGCCTTCTCAATCAAGTCCTTCACTCAATGAAAATCTTTCAATTTAGACTCAATAAGCTAACTCATGTGTATAAAAACATAACATAGACGGACCAATAGATATCATCACATACACTTTCAACAATCACCAAGGTACCAACTCTCCAACAATGTAACTAGTGCCCTCACTTCAAAGAAATTCTTTTTCACACAATAATCAGATATTAAGCTTAAGGATTCATTAAACACTCACGCTCAGAAGTGAACTCAATACATTTAGTGCTCAATACCATAGGCTTGCCCTTATTTTCACTGCACAAACTCTCCAGACTAGCCACTAGGATCACTATAGGACTTTTTTAGCTTGTAACATAGGCTCAAGGTCAGGTAGGATACATTTAGGTATTTTTAGTGACTTTTATGTTCTCCTTTACATTACATTGGATATTGACCACTTTTCTCAACCATTTCTAACATGTTTTTATTTTCTACTCTTTTCCTTGACTTTCTTCAGGACATATGTGACTTGACTTTTTCATTCTTCTTTTTCACTTTTGTTTTTTTCTTTTACTTCTTCTTTCTCTGTTTTTCAGCGTCATTATCACTCTTTCTTTGTTTCTTTTGAATTCAGTCATATCTTTTTTCTTTCCTTTTTCTTCCTGCCCACAAATCTTTTCATACCCTTTTCTTTCAGTTTCCTTTTTCATATACACCCTCAACTTATGTATTTTGCATGAGTTGAGGTGCAAAATGTCCGCGGTCGGACCATGGCCGAGATTAAGGTAACTTTTGAATTAGCCACCCTCAACTTAGGCTTTTGGCCTAAATTAAGGTGCATATGTCCAAGGAGGGACCAGGGACAAAATAGTATTTTAGGGAAGGGGAGTTAGGTGTATTGAAAGAAGTTGTCTACATTAGGCTCAAATATTTGGATCAAAAGTGAGAATTTATTTCTTTTGGTTGGATCATTTTAGGCTTAAGTTGTAACGACAGGGTTCCGTCATTATTAAAAAGCCAACGGAAAAAAATTTTGGGCCGAATTTTTTTTTGTAGTAACTTGAAATTTCCCAACCTAGTCTAGATTTGGACGTAATCGGAGTCATTAAGGTGTAGAGATATCTGGTAGCAATCGGGCGATTTAATTATATTTTTTATTACATGAGTAGTTAGATAAGTCATTTAGAAATTTGTACAACTTTACGGAACTGAATTCGGGTGAGTAGAACTCCCGAAATGGATCATAGCGTGAATGGGTAGTTTTTGAGTGTCATTTGTTGAAGGTGTGTTGTGAAATGGGGGTTTTGGAATTCTTTAATTTGCTCACTATTTCGTGCAAGCCACTTTGGCGGTGGTTTCTGCCACAAGGGCTGGGCCGCTGTAGCTGGGTGATGACCGCTGTGGCGGGCCAGACACGACTTAAAGTCATAAATAAACCCCACAAATATTTTATTCTGAAATTTTCGAATTTGAGAGCTAAGGAACGAACCCAGACCGCTTCTTGATAGTTTCCCGCCATTCTTGAGGCTAAAGGTAAGGTTTTCACTTCCCGAATCTATATTTTGATCCGTAGAATGTAATCTAATGGGTAATTATCGATGGGGGAGGGTTTTTTTATCTAGAATTTATGATAGAAACAGCCCTAATTGGGAGATTGGGATCATGGGTTTTATCCAGGGTACATGGAATTGTTAGTAATTCGGGTAATTAGTGATTTTTTATTGATTCCCTTGTTATTATGATTGTTTGTAGACCAAGAACAAGCGGAACGAATTCGGAAAGGGAAGGATCAAGTTTCTTAGGGTTTCAAGCTTGTTTCGAGGTAGGTGATGGTTGTGATTCTACGATTGTGTGATGTATGTTTGTTCTTGCTTCGGGTGAGTAGAACTCCCGAAATGGATCATAGTGTGAATGGGTAGTTTCTGAGTCTCGTTGGTTGAAGGCGTGTTGTGAAATGGAGGTTTTGGAATTCTTTAATTTGCTCACTGTTTCGTGCAAGCTGCTTTGGAGGTTATTTCTGCGACCAAGGTGGGGCCGTTGTAGCTGAGTGATGACCGCTGTGGCGGGCCAGACACGACTTAAAGTCGTAAATAAACCCCAAAATGTTTATTCTGCAATTTTCGAATGAGAGCTAAGGAACGAACCCAGGTCTCTTCTTGACAGTTTCCCACCATTCTTGAGGCTAAAGGTAAGGTTTACACTCTCCGAATCTATTTTTCGATCCCTAGAACGTAATCTAATGGGTAATTATCGATGGGAGAAGGTTTTTGATCTAGAATTTATTATGGAAACAGCCCTAATTGGGAGATTGGGATCATGGATTTGATCTAGGGTTCGGAGAATTGTTAGTAATTCGGGTAATTGGTGATTGTTTATTGATTCCCGTGTTATTATGATTGTTTATAGACCAAGAACAAGCGGAACGAATCTAGAAAGGAAAGGATCAAGTTTCTTAGGGTTTCAAGCTTGTTTCGAGGTAGGTGATGGTTGTGATTCTATGATTTTGTGATGTATGTTTGTTCTTGCTACATTATGATATATGTATGTGTGCGAATATTGCATTATTGATCACACTTGTTGTAAATGAGATAGATGAATGATGAATGCCATGAATCATGACTTAATTGTATGATCTTGAGAGTACACTTGTGGTTGTGATTGTGGCTTATTGAATGGATCGGGTGTTGCGTTCAGATATACTAACTTGGATCGGTTGCCACGTTCCGGAATAATTATGGGATCGGTTGCCACGTTCCGGCATAAACATTGGATTGGGTACCACATTTTGGTATGCTTACAATTTGGGTTTGGGTTCCATGAGGGGACCAATAATTTGATATAATTGTGTATCTTGAGAAATGTGAAGTTGTTCGTTGTTCGTAAATGTTGATAATATTGTATATGTTTGATATATGCATGTGATTATATTGTGGTATTGATTTATGTATGTTACACTTAGTGGGATAGCCGTGTGATCCTACCAGTACACTTGCTCTTTCTTTGTTGAATATAGGGCATCTTCAAGAGGCTATTGACATACCTCGCTTATAAGATCAGTGATCGTTCGAATTCAAGGGTGAGCCATTTCTTCCAGGCTTCCATGAGTTCTCCCTTCGTCTATGTCCATATTTCGGACGTAGACTTTCTAGTTAGTTATTAGTTAGTTAGTTTGGGGTTCTGACCCTTCTAGTTTAGACTTTGGTTCATTGTTAGATGTTTTGGTACATTGACTTTCAGGTTCTAGCTGTATTTTTTCGCATCGTTTAGTTGTTATATCTTTTGGAAGTTTATGGGAACTTCAGTTTTTAGCTATTATTCTTGTTCTCGTATCCTTAAATGCTTTAGTTGCTTGGTTTGGGTTGTAGTATTGGTTCTCCCACCGGAGGGTTAGTGTGGGTGTCAATTACGATGGTCTGGGTCGTGACAAAGTTGGTATCAGAGCCTAGGTTTGTTGATCGATGTACCAAAACGAGTCTAGTAGAGTCTTGCGGAATGGTACGGGGACGCCTTTACTTTTCTTGGAGAGGCTATAGGACTTTAGGAAATCTCTCTATTTTCTCTTGTCTCCTTTCGTGCTATAACTTGATTCCAATTGGTATATGTCTATTCAAATTGGTATCTAGCCTCCTTCATTTTTCTATCCGCAAATGGTTAACACTAGATACAACGGCGTCAGGCCCGTAGCTCCCGTCAATGCTCCAACTGAGGAATCTGTAGTGAGAGGTCGCGGTTGAGGTAGGGGTAGAGGAAGAGGTAGGGGTAGAGGCTGAGGAAGAGTGGCGCTTACTAGATATGGGGTATCGGTTGAAAATATTCCCCAAAATAAGCCCCCCCATACATCATGAAGAGATAGAGAAGGGTATTGAGGTTGAAAATGTTGAGGAAGTTGGACAAGAGTAAAAGGTGCAGGCTGAGACTACAGGTATTTCTCCCATCGACCCAGTGTTAGCTCAACAAATCATGTCATTCTTGCAAAGATTGGCTGGTCTTTGAGTTCTTCCTTCTGCTCAAGAAACTCAAGCTCTCAACAATCCTCTTATTGCTATCACTGTCCCCAAGGTGGGAGGGAATGTAGGTAATGATGCTTTCTTCCATCCCTTATTGGGTTCTGTTATGACTGGTAATGAGCATGAAATGTTGACTAAGTTTTTGAAGCTAAAGCCTCTTGTATTTCTTGGTTCTAAGAGTGGGGATGCTTTTTGATTTTATCTTAGATTGCTATGAGAGGCTTCATATGTTGGGAATTTTCCATCAGTATGGGGTTGAGTTCGTGACTTTTCAACTTCAAGGTGAGGCAAAGCAGTGGTGGAAAGCTTACATGGAATACAGATCTTCAGTTTTACCTCCACTCACTTGGACCAGTTTCATGCTCTGTTTTTAGAGAAATATGTGCCTAGGACTTTGAGAGATCGTAAGAAATATGAGTTTATGGCTTTGGAACAAGGTGGTATGTCTTTGGCTGCTTATGAGGACAAGTTCCATGCATTGTCTAGATATACTACACAGTTGGCGACTACTGAGGAGGAGAGGATTCGTTATTTATTAAGGGACTAAATTTTGAGTTGCAGGTATTAAGTATTCACATGACCTCTGTAGGGAGGGGCTTTAATGAGGTGACAAACTTTGCTAAGAAAATGGAGGGGGGGAGGCGGGATGGTCAGGCTAAGGCATTGGCAAAAAGGGCCAAGAACTCGGGTAACTTTCAAGGTTCTTACTCTAGAGGATCAGGGAGGCCAACACTTGCAGCTAGGCCAATTCAATCAGCCATTCCCTCCTCTACAGGTAATTACTCGGGAACTCTATCTCATAATTTGAATCACGATAGCCAGGGATTTGCACCTTCGACGGGAGGAAGACCATCTTTTAATCGTACTTGCTGCAATTATGGAGAACCTGGGAATATGAGGAGAGATTGTCCCCACCCACGAGTGTTAGATTCTGCATAGCAGTAGACTAGAGCGGTAGTACCCGCGGGAATTGGTAATAATGGTATAGGACGTCCACAAGGTGGGTGAATAGGTAACCAGCGAGGCCGTAGGGGTAGAGAAAATGGTAACGCAGGCAGAGGTACAGCGCAGCCAGGTAGGGAAATAGCTCGTAAAGAGGGTAGGGCTCAGTGTTATGCCTTCCCAGGCAAGAATGAGGCAGAGGTGTCTGACACGGTGATCACATGTACTATTCTTGTCTGTGACCGGATCGCTAATGTGTTGTTTGATCCAGGTTCCACTTATTCTTATATATCCGTGAGATTTGCCTCAGAATTTACTATGATTTGTGATATATTTCATGCCCCCATCCATGTTTCTACCCCAGTTGGAAAGTTTGTCATAGTCACCCATGTCTATCGTGCTTGTCCTATTTTATTTAAGAGTTTTCAGACTTGGACTGATTTGGTGATTTTGGATATAACTGATTTTGATATAATCTTAGGCATGACTTGGTTGTCCCCCTATTATGTTGTACTTAATTGTAATACTAAGTCTGTAATATTTTATAATCTTAGGCATGGGAATAACGAACAAAATCATTCCTAACGAACAAAATGATTTGATATAATATTTTAAATGTTTGATATATGCATGTGATTATATTGTGGTATTGATTTATGTATGTTACACTTAGTGAGATAGTCGTGTGATCCTACCAGTACACTATGGTTGTGTACTGATACTACATTTGCTCTTTCTTTGTTGAGTACATGGCATCTTCAAGCGGCTATTAACAGACCTCACTTAGAAGATCAGTGATCGGTCGAATTCAAGGGTGAGCCACTTCTTCCAGGCTGCCATGAGTTCTCCTTTCTTCTATATCCACATTTCAGACTTAGACTTTCTAGTTAGTTATTAGTTCGTTAATTTGGGGTTGTGACCTTTCTTGTTTAGACTTTGGTTCATGGTTAGATGTGTTGGTACATTGACTTTCAGGTCCTAGGTGTATTTTTCTGCATCGTTTAGTTGTTAGATCTTTTGAAAGTTTATGGAAACTTCGGTTTTTAGATATTATTCTTGTTCTCGTATCCTTAAATGTTTTAGTTTCTTGGTTTCGGTTGTAGTAGTGGTTCTCCCACCGAAGGGTTAGTATGGGTGCCAATCACGACGGTCTGGGTCGTGAAATAAGTGCACTCATTTGAACAAGGGCCTATGATCATTTCCCAATTCCTAGCCTAGATTGTCTTAACAGGACCAATAGAGCACGTTCTAGATTGGCTCACACTATATGAACATACAAAATTATCTCTCACACTCTTGGCACCTTGTTTCATTATTGAAGAACCTAGTTCAAGTTTGAGCTTAAGCATGCTATCATACCAGTTCCTATCATGTCATATGAAGATCAACAACATTCAACTCATTCAGACTATAGATCTAGCACATTTTCAAAATATTTGGACATGTATCAATTTCATGCTTCATATGCCATCATGCTCTCATTCTTTCTATCTACTTCTACACATACAATCCTACACATGTCGGTTCAACAGAAAAGTAAAACCATCCCTTGGAGAAAAAGAACAAAGGCAAGAAAATGTCAAAGGAGGGTTATGAGTTGGGTTGCTCAGACTTCACCCTATCACTCAAAATCCATTTACCTCACCCCCATGAAAAATCTGTGCAATTGCCCTCAATGCACAAAAAAAAAGAAAAATAAAACATAGAGTGAAGCAAACATGTGGCGTATAAGAGTCGATGACCCATCAAGAAGCAGGTGGTTCTAGTTTTTCGGAACCCGCTGGATCAGCAATAGGAACGCCATCAGTAGCGCCATCATCAATAGTGGGAACACCCCCAGTAGTGCTCTTCAAACCAGATGGACCAACACATATCTCACGGGCCCTCTGATTCTGCATCGCCTCATCAATAATTGACTATCTCTGGGCCGCCAGCAACTCCTGCCGCTCTCTCTTTCTTGCCCGTCAAGCCTCATCTGTATCAGAAGTGTGCTCAGAAGAGCGGTGGCTCTTCCCAACCGCACGGGTGGTGGCAAAGTATCACCAAAGAGTGTAGACATCAGCTCTTCATCCTCCTCAACCACATGTGTGGTCTCCGGTACAGTCACAGCAGGGTATAGAAGAGCATCTGCATCAGAATGGAGTCTAGCCAACTCTGTTTGGAAAGAAGTAACATCAATAATGGGTCCAGGCCTCTCTAGTACTCGCAACTCGAATGCATCTAGCCGTTTGTGGACCGCCTGAATCTTGTCATCCATCATCTGCTCCATACGAGCCTCTGACTCCTCAACAGATCGATGCATCCAGGGCCTCATGTGCTGCATCAAGGTAGCCATTTGGGCCTCCAACCGCTGGACTCGGGCCAAGGGAACTAAAGTGGACTCTGAAGTGGGAGTGGCTCGGGAAGAGCTCGCAGCCTTACTAGTGGCGGTGGAAGGGGGAACATGTGCATCCATTGTAGTGGGAGGCATGGAAGTATCGGCAACTTGCTCAACCTGGATCTGCTCCACATCTCCGGCCAAATCAGCACCTAGTTAAGTCAACCTGTGGTCCTTTCTGCGGTGCTGCGGGATTAGTATCATCTTTAATAAGGCCTACGTCCATAGTCTTCATTGCCTCAAGCAACCTATCACAATTCCAAATAGCAACTTAACATTTTAATATTTGTGTTTATTGTGTCGCATGATCAATTGGATAGTGAAAATGAGGTGAAAAGATGATGTGTGCCTCTTAATTTTAGTGGGTCGAGTCTAGTAAGAATGGGTTAGGGTATGAATTATAAATTTGGTCAAAATTTAGTTTGTATCCTAGTTGGCAAGATTAGATGGTGGAATGAGTGTCATGTGGCTTGCCAAATCATTGATATTAACTCTTGAGAGTATTTGTGGTCCCTTAATGGTGGGGGAATTTTTTTATCCCAAAATGTAACTGAGGGTATTAATGGTCTATTTCACATAGTTTAAGGGGGAAATTTGATCATTTTCCGTTATTATTATGTTAATCTTAAATTTTAGTTGAAACTTCACATAAATATCCATTTCCATTTTCTTTATACCCGTACTGCTTCTTCTTTAACTGAGTTACTCGAGAAGATTTGGTGTTGTGCCCACCAATATAACTTAATTTAGTCCATAGCCACCCCATTTCTTTTTGATTTATTTTGTAGGTTTACTTTAAGAGAAGGTCAAAAAGTGGGGTTGGCTTGTGGGGTCAGGGGCCTTTTTAACACTTTAAAAACTTGGGCGGATAAAATACAAGTTTTGAAAAATCATTTTCTTCCCAACACTTCAAATATTAAATAAATGTAATCCCTTCAAAAATAAAGTAAAATCCAAATATAAGTTCTTTTAATATATTGGTTATCAGAAACTCTTTTCCGATGAAACCTCAAAACTTTCTTCTCCAATGTGGCTTTTGATCTTCCATATACCAGCTTTATGGATGTCGTAAACCTCCATAAAACACCTTTCTCCAAGAACCAACCTTTCCAATCTTCTATTCTTGAAACCATAAACAAACGTAAGATCCCATAATAGTTCCTGAAGATTTCAAACGAAGTGAATCGGGTCTATTTTGTTCAATCTTCTTCCCCAAGTTTACTTGAATCTTGTTCAATCTTCTTCCTCTCAGGCAAGTTTAATCGTATTTCCAGTAACTTTTAGTTCTATTTAATTTATTTTATAATTGCGGTAGTGTAGAGAATTTTAGATATTTACTTAAACATTTGAAAATCTGACCCTTTTTAGTTTATGTTTCTGATTCAACATCGTTAATGACATTTTGGTTTGGATAATGCATAGAATTTTTTTGAAAGTTTTATGTTAGCGATTTGAAACTTTTTACTATATTTTGATTGATTTTAATCGATTTTAAAGTTTTCTGTTTGTGATTTTACTGTCGATTTCTTTTTGAACTGCTACTTCTTTTGCATGTGTTTTTAATTTTAGCTTTAATTGAGCTAATAGACTAGTGGTCGATATTTTGATATGACAAATTTATTTTTGCTTGTATGTAGTACATGGCTAAAAATAGAGGCGGCATCATTAAACGATCTGGTCCTAATGCTTCTAAAAATAAGAAAAGGAAGGCTGAAGAAGTTTCCAAAGCTTCAAAAAAGAAAAAAATTATTCTGGAAGAACATGAGTCAAACTCTGATTCTGATACAATGGTCGAGAATGACAACTATCAGGACAGTAGTGCCCAGTCTAGTAATGATGTTGAATCTAGTAATGATAAAAGTGATAGTGAAGATGAGAGTGGTAGAGATACCCAAAATGGTGATAAGGATGCAGATCCCCTGTCTTTTCCAATTTGTGCAAAATACATTTCTGGTAAGTCGTATGATTTAAAGACATGGATAGATGTAATAGGATCGTTTTCAGCAAAAGTTTCTGTTAGAGCAAGGATGATTGTTTATCGTGATTTAATAAATCTTCTAGTTCAAAAAAAAAATTATGATGATTTTAAAGGTACTTGTTTTGGACACTTGAGGCATATTCCAGAACATTTCAAGTTCAATGGACAAATGGTCCATTATATGTTGTTGCGGCGTGTGAAAAGTGACAAAAAATTACATGAAATTTGGTTTTGTGTGAATGATAAGCCTGCTTGTTTTGCCATAAGAGAATTTGCATTGATAACGGGGCTGAATTGCTCAGCATACCCCGTGATGCAAAATTGAAAAAACTTCTTGAAAAGAGAGAGAAATTTTACTACAAGGTGACTAAAAATAAGTCTATTACTGCTACAAAGTTGATGCGTTTAATCAAGGATTCCAGGAGCTGAAGTTGAAGTGCTCGTTGGTTTTGTTCGTCCACACGATGTTGCTTGCCCATGATCGATCTAACATTGTGGATTCAAGCCACATTAAGATGGTGGATGATTTATATTTCTTCAATAGTTATCCATGGGGGAAGAGAGTTTTAATTTAACACTGACGTATATGAAGAATAAAATCAATTTGAAGAAGAAGAGTGAAGTGTTTTATGAAAGAGGAAATGCATCGTATGCTCTGTATGGCTTTCCCTGGCATTTTTGGTACTTTCTTCTATTAATTTCAGGTTTGGATATATGAGGCTTTTCCTCATCTTGGAAAGTATGCCAAGAAGTCCTTGGATTCTCCTTTACCCATTCCCCATTTACTAAGATGGCACAGCGCAAAAAATGATAATATTATCGAAGGTTATCCATTTAAGTACAAAGGAAAAAGTACAAAGGTACAAAGTTTATTTATCATTATTTAGCAATATTTATATATTGGTGAATGTCATGTAATATTTGTATATTTTTTTTTTTCGTAGGTTGTGCACCCATACCTCATACCTATAAAAGCAAGAGATCGATCCTTCTTTCATTGATCCAATATTGTGTTTATATACAAGAATGGACTAACAAATTGCCTAAACTAACTCCTCTTAAAGAGGAGTGCTAAACTACTTGAAGAGATATAGTAGTGGTAGACTACTATCTAAAGAATATGTCAAACAATAATCAACTAAATATAATAATTAACATGTTTTGTTTCTGCGGCTGTACACAATTAGAAAAGTTGATGATTGAGGCAATGGGGAATCAGTGTGATCAGGAGGGGCAGCAGAGTGTGTAGGAGAAGGAGAAGAGGTACTTGGAGATGCAGATTTTGTTAGAGCGCAAGCAGAGGAGACGGTGTCTTTGTGAGCGTTGGTGGTACCTGCCTTCGGGATAAGTATGGGACTCAGTAAGTCGTGACTAAGAGGAGGAGAAAGAATAGTAGATGGTGTTGGGTTTGTTGCAGTTGAACCTTCCCACGCAAGTGTTTTACAAGTTGTAGAAACATTTGAAAAAATATTTTGGTAAGGAAAACTATTTTCAAAAAAATTCACTTCACGAGATAAATAGATTTTAGAAGATTTTGGATCAAAACATTGATGACAATGATGAAGTAAAGAGAATCCTAAATATACACAGGGTGTTGATCGGGGATCTAATTTATTTTTGGAATAAGGTTTGAGCCAGGGATAGCAGAGACACCCAAAGATTTTTAAAGAATTGTAATCCGGATCTTGACCAAACAATAGTTGAAACAGTGATTTATTTTGTAAATGTGGGGTAGGCAAACGATTTATGAGATAAGTCGCATGTTGACAGGCAAAAGACCAAAGAGTCGATGGAAGTGATGCTTCATGAAGTAAGGTTTTGGCTGTCTCAATAATATGCCTGTGACGGCGTTCAGCGAGAGCAACTCTTTGGGGGGTGTATGGAGGAGATACAAGATGTTCAATACCCTGAGATCTTAGGTACTGATCAAGACTTTTATATTCTCCACCACCATTTGTACAGAGAGAAAGAACTTTCGTATTAAAACGACATTCGATTAATGCTTGAAAGTTCTGGAAAAGGTTAGTAACCTCACTTTTATTTCTTAAAGTGTAAAGCCAGGTGTATTTGGTATAATTATCCACAACAATACAGTAATATAATTTATTTTCAATCGATTGAACTGGAGAAGGACCCCATAAATCACTAAAGATAGTTTGGAAAGGTTGGGTACATGATAAAGTGAACTGCTGAAAAGGATGGCGATGAGCCTTATTCGAAGAACAAGAATTACAAACTGAAAATTTGTCTCGCGAGCAAGGTAGCGAGAATTTATTCAAAATAAAATGTAAAACTCTTGAATGTGGATGCCCCAACCGACGATGCCAAGTGAAACTGGTTGTGGTGGAGGAAGTCAAATGCGCTTTAGGAGGAGAGATGGAGGTTAAGTCCGGCCACTCATAGAGACCGTCTCTACTCTGACCGTGCACTAACGAAGTCCGCATTTTCAAGTCCTTCACAGAAAAATGAAAAGGAAAGAATTCAATAGAGGTTAGGTTATCTTGACAAAATTTAGAGACAGAGAGTAAATTGCGTTTAATGCTTGGAGCACAGAGAGTGTTAGAGAGTTTAAAAGATTTATTTTATGCATGTAAATGAGTAGAACCAGTGTGAGTTATGGAGATTTTGTTACCATCACCCATAGAGACTTGCTCCATACCATTGTATGCCTGCAAATTTTGTTAAATTGAACGATCATTGCGCCGACGTTGTAATCAGCATTAACAACGCGAGTAGCGTCTCCCATTTGTGGAGGGGTGGGTGGAAGAGAAAAGAAAAAAAAGGTCTTACTCTTTAGAGTATATTAGGGCTTTGATACCATATAAAAGCAACAGATCGATCCCTCTTTCATTGATCCAATATTGTGTTTATCTACAAGAATGGACTAACTAATTGCCTAAACTAACTCCTCTTAAAGAGGAGTGCTAAACTTGCTAAACTACTTGAAGAGATATAGTAGTGGTAGACTAATATCTAAAGAATATGTCAAAGAATAATCAACTAAATATAATAATTAACATGTGCTTTAATAATACCTACTATCCGTGAGACAAAAAAGAATTACTTGGCAACATTAAAGCCATATGTGGACGAAGTGAAGGATACAGTCCTCGATGCCTTAAAAGGCAAATTTGAAAGGTGTGACTGTCCTTACTTCATCGGTAGAGAATGTGGAGGATGAGTATTTAAGTGATCACAATCCTAATCAACCTTGTGAGAATTTTGTACCAAGTACTTCTAAAGATGAAAGTCTGTGTGAGCGTGTTGCATCCCTCGAGCAATCAATGGTGGAAATTGTTGCTTATGTATGAGAGGAGAAATTGAGAAGAAATAAAAAGTACAAGAAAAAGAAAGGTAGATAAATTTATATATTATTTCTGTAAAATAATTTATTTGTATTAATGCTTAACCACCACTTATCTTGCAGTAGATGACAACAACTTTTCAGCACCAACAGTTGATGATGAGATCCTTCCATTAGCTATAGTTGGTGATGATCTTGATGTAGTTGATGAATACTTTGCTAAAGAATTTGATGAAGAGATGAAGGAAGAGGAGATGAAAGAAGAAGAGAAAGAACAAGATGAGGAGAGAATGACAGAAAAAGAAGAGGAGAAGCTGGAGGAGAATGATGAAGAAAAAGAAGAGGAGAAGCTAGAAGATAAGAAAGAAGAAGAAAGTGAATTGGACAAGCTGGAAGAGAAGAAAAATGAAGAAAATGAAGCAAGTGGAGAAGAAGACAAACAACAACAAGAGGAGAAGATAATAGAGAATGAAGAAAAGGAAAAATTGGAAGAAGAAGACTTGGCAACTGATGTGGAAGAAGTGGAAAAAGAAGTTGACGTGATGGGTATTGTGATGGAGCTTAATGGTGAGGTTGGTGGTGATGAGTAAGACATTTGTGGTTATTGGTGTTTTAAGACAGTTTTTGAAATAATTGGCTTTTGAAGACAACTGGTTTTTGTGATAGTTGGGTTTTTCCTGGTCTGAAGACAATTGGATTTTTGAGATACTTGGTTTTTTAAGACAAATAGTTTTTGAAATAGTTGATTTTTAAGAACATGGTTAAAGTGGTTTGTTGTTATGCTGTTTTTGACGATAAAAATGTACATCTGACAGTTTTACATATTTTATTATGAAGGGTTTTTAAATTTCTTATTAATCTATGTCTTAATAGTATGTGATATTTACTATCATTGTTGATCTATTTAGTAGTCATATATCAACAATAAACTTGTATGTCTAATACTAAAGATTGCTATCAATGTTGATCTATAACATTATTGATCAAAAATAAAAGATATAAGATTGCAATAAATAGAGAGAATATTTTATTTATTCAGCACTACATTTCTGTTACACATTTGTTACACATTTCCATAAAGCAAACACCAAAAATAAACCACACAATATAGCTTTTAGGTGTTTTTTTCTTTTTCTTCTGCCAAAATCAACCTTTCTTTTAGTTGATCTCTATCTATTTCAGTATCTTTTAGCAACAATTTCAAGTGATTCCTCTGCTCTTCGACTTCGTTTAAGAAAGTTATTAGCATTGATGATTCATTTTCAAGCCACCTAAAAAAAGCATATGCCAACTGCACAATTAAAGAATTGCCGACCTGGATTTTTATCAGTGTGTGACATCCTTAACGTAGCTGGATTACCACAATGACAATTGTAAGATTTTTTTGCATTGGACGTTTGAGATGCTTGAGACATTGTAAAAAAAGAGATGTTTGAGTTGTTTATGAGTGTTTGAGTTGTTTATGAGGGATTACCTTCCTTTTATACAAAAAAAAATCAAATGTTACCGTTGAAAAGTAGCATTTGAACTTTTATTACCGTTATGAAATTTGTATATGAAAATATGTACTGGTTGTCAAAATATATAGACCCCTTATACAATCTATGCATCTATATATGTGTGGTGTGTGTATGACCAATTAGATTTACACTCTGACATTAGTAAGGTATATTCGGGTTTATATCCATGTTAAAGCATTGTCTGAATATACACTTTACCAAACGACCCTTAAAGAATTATCAAAAAATCATATGTTACTGTTGAAAAGCATGTGATCATGTATGAGTCTACATAAATTGGGGTGGCAATCAACAATGTGTGGTTGAACAACATGTGATCATCCTCACAACATACTTAAGCTTTCTCAAACATTGTTCTATGGATGTTGATTGTACAACCACAACTCTTCCTCATACATCTCTAATCACCACTCCCAATTTATGTTGACTCTAACATAATCATACGACTTGTTTAAACTTATTTAATTGGATTAATTTCAAAAATATAATTTATTATTAATTAATTATTGTCTTTTTAAAATTGTACTTGTTTTGGTCTATATATAAGTGTGATATTCTAGTAGGTGCAGTATCGGCAATGCTTTAACATAGATATAAACCTGAATATACCTTACTAATGTCAGAGTGTAAATCGCATTGGTCATACACACCACACACATATAGATGCATTGATTGTATAAGGGGTCTATATATTTTGACAACCAGTACATATTTTCATATACAAATTTCAACAGTAACATATGATTTTTTGATAATTCTTTAAGGGTCGTTTGGTAGAGTGTATATTCAGATAATGTTTGTATTAGTCATTTTTGTATTAGTTATACTTAGATTATTTCTTATGGATAGTTTGATTTGCTGTATTAAAAATAGCCTGCATGATAATAATAATAATACACATGCATTAAAATACACAACTTTAGATCATGGTTTTTTTTTACCACACTTCCTTCTTTAATCATTATAATTCATGCATTAAAATCATTGCATCATGAATACCATGAATTTTCATATATTAATAATACACAGTTTAATAGAGAACGGGTGGATTCGATAATAAGCATTAATAGATAGCGTACAAAATGTATGTCATCTTTTGATTGATCTATATTAGATCATGACTAATTACGATAATAGCTGACACTAAATTGACCAAAATGCTGGCAGCAAAAAGAAACAGTAGCTTGATTACAAAAACAAATTCAATCAAGCTTGTTTAAGATTTGTTGTTGTTCACACATGTAGTTCTCTTGTGTCCGGTTCTCTTACAAATTGAACATTTGTTCCTTCTCTTGATCTTGAAATTCTCATTGACACCTTTGACACGTTTTCTTCTTTTTCTTTCAAGCTTGGTATCGATAAGACGCAGAAGAATCTTCACATTAAGCAATTCTTCTGGCACACACCATTTCGACTTGAGAGGGACAACATTAATAGAATCCATGTATGCAAGAAGGTACGCTTCAACTTTATACAAAGGCAAAGAGTACTCATAGATGCTCATACCATACTCATTGTCATGCTTCGATCGCAAAGCGGCCATCACGTGAGCACAAGGTATCTTGATGAAGTCATACACCCTACACGAACATGATTTTTTCAGTAAGTTAACATTGGCTGTAACACCTGCACCGAACATGTTAAATTGATTATCGTCCCCGGTTACATTCTCCATATACAATGAGTCTCCCTCGATCATTTTTTTGGCAGCCGGCACCATTTGATTACCCATTGATTTGAAGATATATGCATGTCTCTCCCTGAACAATTCTCCAAACCTCTTAGCGATCGAATTAAATATAGATGTCACGAGATACTCCCTTTCGTCTATCAACATATCATTGAGTGACTCGGTGATATTTCTGGTCATCACATCATATTTATTGCCAGGAAAATGTGCCCTACTCCACTTCTCAAAATCAATATCATGCTCAAGGACTATACGGCTGCCGCGGGACATTTGTTCTTGAATTCTACAAAATGATTGTCAAACTCCTCCAATAAATAAACCTTTGTCGCGTTGTAGTAAAGATAGAGGGAGTCTCCACAATGATGATTTACGCGGAGATTTTCACCAAGGTGCCTCATACAATAGCTGTGGTGAGCATGATCGTAAATGTTCACAATACTGTTGGCGATACTCTTGTGTCTATCGGAGATAAAACACAAATCTAGTTCATCGACCACAATCTCCTTCAACTTCTCAAAGAAAAATGTCCAAGATGCATCATTCTCTTTGTCCACGATACAAAAGGCAATAGATAAGCATGGTTTTCCGTATCTTGTGCAACAGCACTCAACAACACGCCCTCATATTTATCATGTAAATGAGTGCCATCAACCGCAATTACCTTTCTCATGTGGGCAAATCCCTTAATGCAAGCACCGAAGGCCAAGAAATAATACATGAACCTATGACTATCCTTGTTTTCCATGATACAATAGCTAGAATCAATATTAAGTGTCTCGAACATGTAGGAAAAAGTCGGTAAGCATGAATATCCATTCTCCGTTATCCCTCAGACCATTTTCTTGGCAACCACACCACCCTTCCAACATTTCCAATAGCTTGGACTACAATGAAAATAATTAAACATAGCTCTTTGAATCTCGTTAACATTTGGACCCTTGCCATCACAATACATATTTACACAAAGTGAAGCAATGACTTTGATTGAAATTTTTCTATGGCTACTGTTGGCATGTTCAACGCCACAACTATGTTCGCCAATGTACTTGTAGATACGAAATCTATCCGAACACTCATATTTCATCTCCCGCAATATCCATGCACAATTGCGAGATACACATTTCACCTTTAAGTATTTAGTACAACTCTTCACAGTAGCAAAATCAAAAGACTTCTTTGTCGACGCTTCGGCAAATAATAATTGCAACTCATTCTTGTTATTGAAAGTTTGGTTTATGCATAAATTAGTTCCATCGGAGAAGGAATGGTTGGATTGTGATCCCAATTCTTATTCTCCCTGCATTTCTTCACAACTTTCGGATTCGGGATCTTCCACATCTACTGGCTAATTTTCCACGTTAGTTGGATCATCATGTATATTCATTGAATGATCACCCAAACTCTCATTTGAATTATCACCCAATCTCTCCTTTGAATGATCATCCAATCTTTCATTTCCAATCGAATCATTGTCGCCGTTAAATGAATTCGTTGGTTCAATTGGAGGCCTCACATTGACGTTTATCCTCAATGTAGGCCTAGAGCCATCAATACCAATATCTAACATGTACAAGCTCATGTGCCTATCATTTTTTTATGAATGTGGGATGTATTTTTCCCCTCCCATTCATTTGATAGCTAATCACAAAGTCATTTGGCTCGCAAGTTAACTCACCGGCCTCAATTACGCTTGCAATCATATCGTCATATGAACCATTGCGACGCAACGCAATGGGAACTGTCGTCTAACTAAAAAAAAATTAATTCCAGCTTTTGGGAGTCTCCTCCCATACTCCCATATAATCACCACGAGCAATAATAAATTCAGCTACTGTCATTATAGACTACAAAGATAGATACTAGATTACAGTATTAGTCGTTAACGATCGATTAATCCGTACAAAAACGCGACTGAATGAGATTGTTGTTCAAAATTCAGCTCTTGCAATGGCAAAACAGATTTTTAATGCTTTTAAACTACTTAAATGTATCTATAATGAGTTATCAAGTGATTATTATGGAAGATTTCTCAAATTTCTAAAATGGCGGGAAACTAATTTTGAAGCTTGGTTTTTGAAAGAAAATGGAGTAAACATGGATATGGAGTAGGAGATGATGATGATTTTACCTTGGAAATGCATATTACGGCCGGAAACTCGTCGGAATCGACAAATCGACAGCAGCAAAAATGAGCTGCTACTGTTTCCGTTTGGAGACTTTTTTCTTTTTTCTAATATAAATTTTAACAATTGCAAATAAATATATTATTCCATATTTGTTGGAGAGGGGGACCAAAGTGGAGATATGGAAACTTAGGGAGGTCTTTTGTATGTGCCAATTAGGACACATGGATGATGTCATTAATAGTGGGTATACCATAAATTATTCAAGACTTGTGACTTAATGTCACATTAAGTCTTTAGAGTGGCTATTTTGCCAACTCTCCCGAGTTACTCTTCCATATTTATTTATAATGTGGATTGCATCCAATTACTCATCCAAAGTTAGTTCCCTTCTTTAGCCTATTATTTGTTTTGTTTCTTTCAAGTTAATTTTTACTATCTCAGCTTTCATAAACTAAAGTTTATACAACTATTTGTTAAACATGCGCGCTGCAGGCCTGGGATCATATGTGTGACTGACTAACATTTTCATTTCTCGCATTTTTCAAGCATTGTCAATCTCCATATAATCAGTAGAAATTGGATTATACACGGTGATAGTGAGAAGTATGATGAACTTTCTAAAGGATATTCAAGGTGTCGCGTTGATTTTTTTAATATGAGCAGGTGAACGTTGTTGATGCTTCTAAATTTAATTATTTATATTTTAAGTTGGCTGAATTGATCGATACGTAAAATTGTTACCTAAACGCAATTAATGATTTTTGGTTCTTAAAACTAATAACTATATAATTGGAATGAGAAATTCTAAGGTACAAGTATGCATATGTTTGCGGTTAAATTCAAACATGGTCAGTAAAATTTACTTATTTTATCAATAATATCATATATATGATAACAATAATGCTTTTGCCATATAATGTAACTAAAATTGCTTGCATAAGTAAACGTAGAACAAGAATTATGTCTGCAAAAGAAATATTACTACCTATATATTTAGTTGTTCACATCACCTGCCATCATTATACAGGTAAAGTTCAATATTTTATGATTAATTGACTATTATTCCAATCTTATCAATTAATTTGTTTATGTTTAGTAAATTGATTGACATGGATACTAGAAGTGGGAAGCCTCATAATTGAATGTTGGATTACAAAAATACCCTTTAAAATTGAGTGGCCATTAGATTCCCTTTAATATAATTACTTATCAGTAATTTTGATTACAGTAATTGAAAAAAAAAACAATCTTTCATCTCCAGTTTATTCCTTTTAGGATTTGGAGTTGTGTGAACTTTTCATATATATTGCTTACTTTTTAGTCTTGCTAATTGGGTGAATATGCATAATTCTTTCATTAATTTTGTAGTGTCAATTTTTTTATCCAGCATTGAATGCTTGTCTCTTCATCTTTTTCTTATATCCAGAATTGTACCAGTTATTATTTTTAATTTTTTAATCATTAAATTAAATGATGCTATTTCTGATAAACAATCTGTTCATATTAATCATTCAACCAAAATTAATAGATAACTTCAATGACTTGTATTTGAAGTTCTCTTAAGTATCTTCCTTGCTTAGCCTCTATTGTAACAAGTCCAAAAGCACAATGCATTATTTCTATTTTTGTTTTTAGGTATCCAGTATCCGAATCTCACTGGTCTGACTAAGCACAACGCATTTGATAATATGTGAGTGTTAAGTGGTAAGAGCATCAGGAAGATTTGTGAGTGCCTCTAGAATCTTACCACCAACATCAGGGAAGCATTCAAAGCCAGGCAGATTTGTGACATCTCCATTTTTGCTAACCTGAATCGGATATTGCATCAAGTGATCCTTCGTCTTCTTGTCCTCATCTCCTGAGGCTGAAAGTGCATTCCAATTGTATCTATGTTGGGAAAACGCGGACTAACACAAAAATATATATGGTTAAATAATAGAAATAAAATGGGAAAATAATGACACCAAGAATTTTAGGTGGAAACCTTTTTAAATAAGGGAAATATCACAGGCCAAGAGGAACAACTGATATCACTATAATAAAGAATTTTACACTGTGTAGTCACGAATACAATACTCAAAGTGACTACTACACACTCAAAAGAAATAACACTCTTTTGATTTCCACCTTACTAAAATATCGCTCACACTCTATTTTTCTTGATAGACTATTTTTCTTATATAGTCTATGGAGTACCTCACTTTGCTCTAAAATGTATTTTTTCTCTCTAACTTGGTGTGTTCTATAAATGAGCTAATGAGTTCCTTTTATAGAAGAAATTTACAGCTAATGATGTCACCAATGACATCATGAAAATACTAAAGTTTCAAACTTTGCAACTATGTAGTTATTTTGGTATGATTTAGTTGGTATGTAGTTGTAACAAAGTGAGACTTTAATAAAATTGGGCTAGAACCCCACAAATATCCCCCTCAAAGTCCCATGCACCAGAAAGAGGTATCTACATTTTCTTTAGAGAGAGCTCATACCCACAAGTTCTTTGCATAACTTGAATTTGTCTTTTGGTATTGTCTTGGTCATCATATCTACAGGATTTTCACTTGTGTGGATCTATTTTGTGAAATGATTCACTCGCCACCTCCTGACGAATCCAATAATATCGGACGTCGATGTGTTTTGTCCGTGCATGGTACATGGAGTTCTTGCTCAAGTCTATTGCACTCTGGCTGTCACAATAGACAATATACTCCATCTGATGCAAACCAAGCTCTTAAAGAAATCGCTTTAGCCATATATATCATCTCCTTGCCGGCTTCAGTAGCAGCAATATACTTAGCTTCAGTTGTAGATAGTGCATCACACTTCTGCAACATCGACTTCCATGATATAGCTCCCCTTGAAAAAGTAAACAAATATCCAGTAGTGGATTTCCTGTTAACAAGGTCACCTGCCATATCAGCATTTGTATAGCCCTTCAAGATTGGATCTGATGCTCCACAATACAAGCATTCATCCGAGCTTCCTCTAAGATACCTGAGTATCCACTTCGCAGCTTCCCAATGCTCTTTTCTCGGATTGTCGAGAAATCTGCTGACAACATCAATTGTGTGAGCAATATCAGGTGTAGTGCATACCATTGCATACATTATACTTCCGAGGACAGAGGAATATGAAACTTTAGCCATGCTCTCTTTTTCCTTCCTAATTGTAGGACACATCTTTTTGCTCAACTTCGTATGACCAGCAAGAGGTGTACTAACAGGCTTATCATTCTTCATATTGAAGCGCTCTAGTACACGTTCAAATGTACTTTTTTTGTGACAAATAAATCTTCCTTTCATCTCTCATAAGAGTAATTCTCATGCCCAAAATTTGTTTGGCATGACCCAAGTCTTTCATAGCAAAAGACTTACACAACTCTTTCTTCGACTCATCAATCTTGGAAGTATTCCTGTCCATAATTAACATATCATCCACATACAACAAAAGGATGATAAAATCATCGTTAGATTTTTTTTGTACAAATACACAATGATCTGATGAAGTCTTCTTATAGCATTGCTCCCACATAACAGATTCAAACTACTTGTACCACTGTCTAGGAGCTTGCTTTAGGCCATAAAGACTTTTTCTGAGTTTGCACACAAATATTTTTACCATTTAGTTTGAATCCCGCAGGTTGTTCCATATAAATTTCTTCTTCTAGGTCACCGTGAAGTAAAGTCATTTTCACATCCATCTGCTCAATCTCTAAATTAAGACTAGCAGCCAAACCTAGAATTGTACGATCGAGGACATTTTCACAACAAGAGAAAATATTTCGTCAAAGTCAATACCCTTTCTTTGACCAAATCCCTCAACAACCAATCTAGTTTTTTATCTGGGCTTCAAGTTGTGTTCTTCAACTTTTACTTTGAACACCCACTTGTTCTTCAAAGCTCTCATGCCCTTGGGCACTTTTACCAACTCATAAGTGTTGTTCTCATGCAAAAAACTTCATCTCATCTTGCATGGCTTCAAGCAATTGATCCTTGTGCTCATCTTCCATGGCCTCCTCAAAATTTCAGGTTCTCTCCCGTCTGTGAGTAACACATACTAATTGGATGAATAACGAGAGGAAGGAACCCGCTGCTTTGTGGACCTCCTAAGTGGAATATTTGATTCGTCCATAACTTAATGAGCAGGAGGATCATCAATAACAACATCATTGTTATTATGAACATCAACATGTTGATTCGATACATGATTCCGGGCATCACCATGATTATCAAGCCCAACAACAGCATGCACACTTGTGTGAGGAACTTCATCTAGATGAACTATGTCATCAAAATTTGAAGATTCTAGCTTCTCCGCTTTGTCAATATCTTCAATTGTTTGATTCTCCATGAAAATGAAAATAATATCACGGCTTCTCACGAGTTTCTTCTCAGTTGGATCATATAGCCTGTAACCAAATTCATCAAGGCTATATCCAATGAAGATACACTACCTTGTTATGACATCAAACTTTGACCTCTCATCTTTCGACACATGTACAAAAGTTGTGCAACCAAATACTCTCAAATGGTTATATGAAACATGCTTTCCATACCATACTCTATTTGGGACATCACTTTGCAAAGCAATAGTAGGAGATAGATTAATAACAGGTGCAACGGTCAATAAAGCCTCACCCCAAATGAGTTCGGCAACTTTGCTTTAGAAAGCAAACATCTAACTCTTTCCATCAAGGTCATGTTCATCCTCTCAGCCAAACCATTAAGCTGAGGAGTTTTAGGAGGAGTCTTCTGGTGTCTAATACCTTGATGCTTGCAGTATTCATCAAATGGTCCACAATATTCACCATCATTATCAGTACAAACACATTTCAGTTTCTCTTTCAACTAAAGCCTGAAACTACTTGAAGACACCTAACATTTGATCTTTAGTCTTTAAGACATAGACCCAAAGTTTTCTCGAGCATTCGTCAATAAAAGTGACAAAGTTGAGTGCACTACCCAATGTCCTTGTCTTCATTGGACCGCATAAATAAGAGTTCACCAATTCAAGCAACTCTGTCTTTCTCAAAGGAGGGTTAGACTTAAATGAAACTCTATTTTGTTTACCAGCCAAGCAGTGCTCACACTTTTCTTATTTAGCACTTTGGAAATCTGACAATAATTTCTTCTTGGTTAGAACATCAAGTCATTTCTCGTTGATGTGGATAAGCCTCTTGTGCCATAACGTTGAAGAGTTATGGCTCTCAACCGCATTCACCATATCAATACAAGCAGATGTCGTAGTCCAGTATAGACCACGACGTTTGTTACCATGAGAGACAACCAAGGAACCCTTAATGAGCTTCCATTTTCCATCACCGTTGATACTAACATATCCTTCATCATCCAAAACACCAACACAAATCAGGTGCAGACAAAGATAAGGAGCATGTTTCACATTGTTCAAAACTAGTTTAGTTCCAACACTAGTTTCTAAACAAATTGTACCAATACCAACCACCCTAGAAATAGTCTCATTACCCATACTCAAGGTTCCAAAATCACCAGAAGTATACTAAGAGAAAAAATCCTTCTTTGATGTCACATGAGGTGCAACATAAGTGTCCACAACCCAGCTTGACTCATCACAAGCAATATTTATCATATCTGCATCAAGGACGGTAACAATATCTTCGGTGGTGACGGTGGCTAGGAAATTTGCAGTGCCATCTTCTTTAGTTTCCTCTTTGTTTTTGTTCTCCCTCTTCAACTTCCTGCAAAACTTCTTTGTGTGTCCTTTCATGCCATAATGATAACATTCAATATCCTTAAGTCTGCCTCTGGATTTGCTCCTATTTTGTTCTCTATTTTGAGAACCACGAGTTTTATTTCTCCCCCTAGGGCCAATCACTAGGATATCCGAGAAGAAGAACTTAGAGTAGATTTTCTTCTTATCTCTTCGTTCAAGACACTACTCTTGACGGAATCCATAGAGATCACACCATCCGAAGCAGAATTTGACAATGAAGTTCTAAATGTTTTCCAAGAGTTTTGTAGGGAACCTAGAAGCAATCCTTGAATTTTTTCATCAAATTTGATGCCCATAACAAATAATTGGTTCATGATCCCCTGGAAATTATTCAGATGGTCTGTCATCGGAGAACCATCATGATACTTTAAACTCAACATCTGCTTTATTAAGAACATTTTGTTGTTTCCAGTCTTCCGAGCGTACAATTACTTTCAAGATTCTCTGATAGGGTTCGAGCATGTGTCTCCCCATAAATATGCTTCAACACATTATCGTCAACCCATTGCCTAAGGAATCCACAAACCTGTATGTGCAACAGATTTCACTCTTCATCTGATTTATTATCAGGCTTTACACTGGTAAAGACTGGTTTGTAAAAATTCTTGATATATAGCAGATCTTCCATTTCCCCCTTCCAAATGGCATAATTAACACCATTCAAAGTAATCATTCTACTTGTGCTGGCTTCCATCGTTTTCCCAAAAAAAAATATAGTTATTGCAAACCAAAGTAAATCTTTTCTAATGTGGAAGTTCTGACTGTGCTACAACCATAGAGCATACTCAGATAAAACCTTTGCACTGATACCCGTTTGTTGGGAAAATGCGGACTAACACAAAAATATATATGGTAAAATGATAGAAATAAAATGGAAAAATAATGAAACCAAGAATTTTACATGGAAACCCTTTTAAATAAGGGAAAAACCACGGGTCAAGAGGAGCAACTGATATCACTATAGTAAGGAAGTTTACACTGTGTAGGCACGAATACAATACTCAAAATGAATAACACTCTTTTGATTTCGACCTTACTAAAATATCGCTGGCACTTTATTTTCCTTCACAGACTATTTTTCTTGTATGGTTATCTGATGTCTCTAATTACTTGGTGTGTTCTATAAAGGAGCTAATGAACTCCTTTTATAGAAGAAATTTACAGCTAATGTTGTCACCAATGACATTATGAAAATACTAAAGCTTCAAATTTTGCAACTATGTAGTTATCTTGGTAAGATTTAGTTGGTATGTAGTTGTACCAAAGTGAGACTTTAATGAAATGGGGTTGGAACCCCACAATCTAGCCATCTCATTTACCCGTCTACCACATTCCACAGTCTGAGGCTCCACGAATGTGTTCTCCACCAATCTAAGATGCTCAGACCATAGAGACATCAGATAACCATACACCTGGAATATGTTTCCATTCACTTTGTGGTTATAGTCCTAAAATTTCACTTGTATGTATTGCTAGTGTAATGAAAAGAACATTTATGTGATATGAAGGGTCACTTTCTGTAAAAAAAAAAAAGAATCTGATAGGTGAAAAGCTTAATACCGTTACACGTAGCACACAGTTTGTACATAATGTATATAACTCGATTCTTGTGTACAATGGGTATGTTGTTGTATTAACTCGATTGTTTGGAAGCATGGAGATGATGGATGTCATATGCATATGTGTCAGTATTTTCATGAGAAGACTGTGTTTTTAAACTAATACTTGTCTGCATGAACTGTTTACTGACAATGCTAGAACTGTTTTCAACAGGAGCAACGTTAAAGTTATTCGATCAAATACCTGCAAGTTTTATGTAGAAGAGATTTTCAGTTTATGAACTTTTGAATAGTTTATTGAGAACTTCGTCTAATTTGTTCTCTCGCACTACCAGTGATGAAGAATATTTGGTAATCAAGAAAATGCATGTGTTTTCCACAGTGGATGGCTTTGTAGAGATAAACAAGTCGTTGATGGACATGATAAAGTTCATTGCAAACGAGTCCGCAATGGGGATTTTATGTTCAACAACATACCCACACTGCAGTGCCCAACCTTATCAATCTCACTAGCAAAATTGAGGGAAAATCTCGTCAAGTGATTTTGCACACTGCAGATTCAGAGGATTCTATCATCATGGTCAGGTCAATAAAAGAGAGTGGATTCTCAATTATTAACGAAATGATTAAAGATCTCAGACATTCTCTAGCTGTCGCGTCCGAGAAGCAGCTGAGAAATGGATTTATAAGAAGACCAATTTAAAGTTTTCGTATAGGGAGAACTATCTCATGGAATCCTACTAATTGGGGTCGAAAAACAGGTCCAGAACTAGATGGTGAGGGGAATGCTGATTATATTTCAAATGTTTTCAGTTCAACAAAAGAAAAAGTCTTGGCCTCAGATGGATTCCATAGAATCTAAACCGTCCAAGAATGATGAGCCATCTGTGACATGTTCTAATGATGACACGGCGTTAGCAACAGATACCAGCTCTTGCACTAGAGGTAAACAATGATGAAACATGGCTGTTCTCAAGCCAAACTGATAACGTGCTACAAGACGTCTGTATGCAGGTAAATGAAACCATGTCCCATGATTGAATTTTGTCTAAAGAAGTAAAACTTGAAGAGAGGTTAAGACTTAAGCTCGAAATAGCTTTGAACTTGAAACAATTCTTTTTGTTTGGACGCGATTTTACATGTACCATGTTTGATGGATTTTTGTACTAGAACATGAAACGTAGAAACGAGAGATTATCATACGTGTTCAAAGGAGAAGGAAAGAGAAAGCTTCAATCGAACAATATAATAATTGTATTGAACTTTTAAAATAACAAATAATTTGAGATACCTATTTTTAGAAACCACGACAAATAATTTGAAACGGAGGGAGTAATTTTATATTATAACCATTTTCCTTCTACAAGACTTGTTAACAAGAGAAAAGTGTTTGCCTGCCAAATGTGAATCTTTTAGGACTATATTACAGAGGCAAAACAAAGACTGCAGCCTCAAATAGTTACTCACATAATGAACAATATAATGAAAGCTACATTTCCCGACTAATGCAAACACAGTGTACGTTTAGCTATGTAGAACAGTTAGTAAAGGAACCTAATACAACTAGAAAACTCAGTTCAATGTTAGGGAGCACGATGTCTAGCCTCATCACAGGTTTATACTTAAGGAACCTTACTACTCTCTTCACTGTCAGCCTCATCATAGGCTTATACTTGTGACATATTTGAGCACCAGCTTGAACATGCCACACATAATTAGGGGGAAACACCGTATCCAATGTCAGCTTAGATGCAAAGTTCTACAACTGCTGGAATTCTGTCTCATGCTTAATGCGTGTGCCAAAAGGATCATGCATATGGTAGGAATAAGCACATCATTAATCGATCCCTTCACCCAGGAGTGGAGGCTTCTGCGACTATTGTTGGTTGCAATCATGAATCTCAACATGGATTTGTGAGCATTCACTGCAGGCAAAAATAGTAACTTAGTTGACAAAGAAATGACACTGGAAAATCGACGCTACTTTGATACAGTTGGTCACACATACAGTTATTGATGTTTTTCACATACATCCAACTTCTGCTTTCAAAAGACATACATACACATACAGTTAATCCAGCTTCTGCGTTGAAACATATACAAACACTAACAGTGAGAATTAAACACTGTATCTGCGCGATTTCAGTTAGCATTAACAAAAATCTCACTGTATTTTACAAAAACATGGGCGCTAATAGCACTAAATTGACATGGATGTATTCATCGAGTACATGTAACATCTATGCGAATTTTGACCGTAAAACTATTGAACTGATTGTAGGAACTTGACAAGCTATTGTTCTGTTATAGTTTAATGCTTTCAGATAGACTTGAGAGCCTAGAAACACAACTATTTGTTCAACTAATCATTCTGAGTACAACTTCAAGTTCACTTACACAATGAGGATAAGGATCCTTTTGAAGATATCGGCAAAGATAGACAATATGCAGTTGATGATTGTATTGTGCACATTATGAAGAGGCAGAAAGTTCTCCCTCATCATGAGCAGTTGAACAGAATGTTCAAGCCCGATATGGAAGAATTCAAATAGTGGACTGAAGTTTTTATCATCCAAGAAATGCTTGGAAATAGACCAAGAAAATCCGAACCTGCACAAGTACTTGGCCAAACGTAACTGCTCGAGTAAATCTGAGACAAAAAGATCTCAAATAAGTTAGTAGTGTAGATCATGAGGTGTTGCAACACATTCTATTCAATGGAGAACAGATCAACAACAACATACCCAATGTAATCCCACAACTGGAGTTTAGAGAGGGTAGAGTGTACGCAAACCTTACCCCTACCTCATAAAGATAGAGAGATAGTTTCCAATAGACCCTTGGCTTAAAAAAAGCATAAATAACAATGTGTTGCGAGAGAATCAACATTTTCAAATTGCCCTTTATCATTATTGACCGTATATGTAAAAAGATTATTTTACCTGTTAATCTGCTAGCAATAGTAAAATCTTTCTCATGAATTGAGCAGAGTACATAGTTCTTTCCTCATTAGCAAAATAAAGAACTGCTCGAATACATTTTTGTGGATCAATATTCACTATTAGTGCACTAATTTCATTTTCCCCTCACTTGGACAACGGAGAAAGAGCTTCACCAATAATTTTGATAACCTATTAAATTGATTCCTTTGTTTAACTGGTTTCAACCCACTGATCGAGTTGTGAAATATGTACAACCTTCAGAGACAATGAGCAAAAGAGTTGTCACCTATAACCAGATTCCAATCACCTGAAAGATACAACATCAAGGTCGATAATCAGATCTATGTTAACTGTAATCGCACTATCATAAATATAGGTGGTTTTTAAGACGAGCTATTAGAACACAATCATACAAAAGATATTATACTTCTCATTGACTATGCTATGACAAAGAGGATATAATAGTAGAGGCTTATAAAGATGCTTAAAAGCTGTAAGATTTAATCGAGGAAAGAGAAAAATGGCATAATGATAATTACCATAGAAGATCCAAGAAATACAAAGTTTCTGCTCCCAGAATATTGTCTTTTACCAACCACAACATGATTTGCGCCGGAAGAAGAAGCGCATTTACCCGTGCTATCTTCAAAAGTATTTGAAGAATGGATAGAGCTACCATCAGCCAATATTATTCCTCAACATTAGGATTCAGAGGGGTAGAAGTAGAGACAGTGAAACCAACCGCAATTATCACCAATGCTTGAATTTGAGTCAACAAAATTCCTCTCCAATTCCCAATTCATTTGCCTAACTCAAACCCGAAAATTTTACTCCCAATTTTAATTCACTTCCAAAATTCTAATCCTAACCCTAATTCCGGTTCAATCCCAAAACAATTTCATCCCATCTCTATCCCCATGAATAGAAGATGAGGTAGATCAAGCAGTAAACGGTGTTTAAATCAGGTATCCGGTGGTTTTCTAGATAATACCAATTAAGAACAGTCTCCATTGATTTATTCATCTTCTTAAGGTAAAGTTAGCAAAACTCGAGTGAAAAGTTTAGATTTTTCTAATAAAAATATTGATTCTAAAGTGTTTAGAAGTAAGAATTCGAGAAGGGGAGTTGTTTCGGATGAGATTATTTGTATAAACAAAGAGCCAACTTCTGAGGCTTTAGTTGCATTAATGGCTGGATTTCCGTCTGACTCATTGACGGATGAGGAAATTGAAGCTGGGGTTGTTAGTGTAGTTGGTGGATAGAACAGTGTAATTATATTTTAATTAGGAATCACATTATTATGAAATGACATGAAAATGCGTCAATTTGGGTGACGAAGGATATGTTTGTTGATGTTATACCTGAACGATGTGGTGGGTTGAACGATGTGGTGGGTTATTGGATTCTGCGTATAACTTTTTGTTATTGTACATGTATGTTAATTTTGGGGTGATGTTGGCAATTAAGAACATGATTCTAGCTAAGCCAAGTAAGGGAAGAGTGATTGTTATCAGGGCAAGTCTTGTTGGGTTGGTGGCGGCGAGGAAACTGATGTTATTTGGGTTTGAGGTAATTGTTTTGGAGGGTCGAAAGCGTGCAGGTGGGCGAGTGTATACGAAAAAGGTGGAAGGAGAGAATAAGGTGGCAGTTGCTGACTTAGGAGGGAGTGTTTTGACAAGTACACTAGGGAATCCACCTTGTATATTGGCTCGACAATGTCCAATGTCCACACAATCATGATGATGGAAAGCCCGTAGACGAGTATTTGGGTAAAAAAGTAGAGGTTGCTTACAACGAAATATTGGATAAGGCAAGCAAGGTCAGGCAAGAATTATCTCAGGTTGTTTCTCTTGTAGAGGCATTGGAGACTTTGCGAAAGGATTTTGGTGTTGCGATGAATGCTGAGAAGATGAGCTTGTTTAACTGACATCTGGCAACTTTGGAATACACAAATGAGGTTTGCTTTCACATCTTTCCTTATCATTTTGGGACCAAGATGACCCCTATGATACGAGAGAGGATCACTGCTTGCCTGGTGGAAATGGAAGATTAGTTCATACTCTAGCTAAAAATGTGACTATTTTTTTTAAAAAAAAACTGTGTATGTCATTCGTTATGGTAGAGATAGTGTGTAGGTGACTACTATGGGCCAATTATTTGAGGGAGATATGGCATTGTGCACCTCTCCTCACGGAGTTTTGAAGAGTGGTTCTATCAGGTTTATTCTAGATTTGCCTTGGGAAAAGCTGGACACAATAAAAAGATTGAATTTTGGATTGTTAAATAAGGTTGCAATGTTATTCTCATATGTGTTTTGGGACTCCAATATTGATATATTTGGTCATGGTATTGATGATTCTAGTTGTTGGGCTGATGAAAAGCCTGTAGATGAGCCTTTGGATAAAAATGGACTTTTGGGTAAGGCAAGCAAGCTCGGGAAAGAAGTATTCTTGAAGCACATATCCATATTGTCATTACAAGAATATTCAAACTTGGAGGAAGTGAGTTCCCTTACCACAAACCAGTAGAAGGGTCAATTTCTTACTTGCCAGAGCCCAGAGGCGTAGAGCTAAAGCAACTCGTAATTACTTGACAGTGGCTGCTCTTGACTTTACAACACCCTTTAAGCACAAAATATAAGAAACATTAGCTTCAAGTCTAATATATGCTACAACTGCAAACGACATAAATATGAAGAACAATAAAAGCAACATGCAATTGAATTGACCAAGAAAAACATATGACAAAGACAACTAAAATAATATTTAAAAGTAAACAATGAAACAGAACCAAAACCAAAAACAAAAAAAAACTTATGACAAAGACAACTAAAATATTTAAAAGTAAACAATGAAACAGAACCAAAACAAAAAACAAAAGATAATGCAGAAACTAATTTGAATTGCCAAATAAAGAAGAGCCATTTGTCTGAAAGATCTACAAAATCTAGTAATATGTATCATGGACAATTATTGTATTCATTGTTTTAGTTTTTAGTGACAGTAGATTTACGGTAAAGTTACACTGTCCAAGTAGCTAAACGTAGTATTAAGGAGTACAAAAGAAGCTATGAACCTACATTAATTACAAGATTAGCTCTCCTAGGTAATTATTTAAAGGTATGATCATGCACAGTAGTGCGGTTATTCTTCGTCTACATGTAATCATTATAGATCTTTAAACAACGAAATAAAATTTGGCTAGTGTATTTTATTTGAATAATGAGACGTCGACGTTAGATATCAAGTTTCCTTTATCGCTAAACAAAAAGATGTTGGTGTTAAAACTATATATCATGATATAATTTCTTTTGGAGACCTTTTTGGACTTCCAATATTTCACTTTAAATGTTCCCCTTTTTAGTCTCGGGGCATGCATGTAGCATGTACCCTGTCTCCAATAAGAATATATTTTTACAAAATCACGTTCATATTATTTTAAAATCTGTTTGATTTACTAAGTATAAAAATCAAGAATGATTAATGGCTATCCTATTTAGCTAGCTCAATGAAGGAGACAACACACCATCTCATAGAAATTCGTGAATTCTTGATAGTAATTTTGATGTTTTGGTTCTGTAATTACACGATACATGCGCCGAGGATCTATCAGAAACAACCTCTCTACCTCCCAAGTAGGGGTAAGGTCTCCGTACACACTAGCGTCTACAAACCCCACTTGTGGCACTACACTAGGTATGTTGTTGTTATTGTAACTATTGCACTTTAAAAAAAAAGAAGTTAAATTGCAAGATTGATCGTTGAAGATTGAACAAATTAAAAGATTGAACAATACTATCACTTTGTCAAGATTAACTGTATGAATTACTTTTCATAAGTTTTATAGCAACAACTTGTGTTACAATATCCCCTCTTAAATTCATCATTGTCCATTTCAACCCTATCTATTTGGAAAAAAAAACTACTTATATTTAATATTATATACCCTTGAATATATTATTCTTGAAATACTTGTTAATTTAATTGAACTCGTGTTTTGAAAATTAACAATGTGATTTTTTTATAGATTGAGTTCAACACACTTGTTCATTATATAAAGCTTTACTGATTTTCATATATTTTTTCTTAAAATTACTTAATGTAATGATGTTAGTTTATTTTTAATCTTTTCGAATATCTTTTAGGACCTAGAAAAATATCCTTTATTATATTCTTTTACTTCTAAGTATGTTCTTGTAATAGACACAAGTACTTGCACATAACATGAAAAACTAATTTTGCGCTTGCTTGTTAATTACATCGTTATCTACTACAATGTTTCCTTGACTTTTTCTATAGCCTATGTGTGGGCATATCATGAGAGATACGAGTAGGAATGAAGTTATTCATAACAAGGAGGGAGTGTCCCCCGTGGACGACAAGATGCGGGATGTAAAGTTGAGATGAATCGGCCATGTAAAGAGGATATGTGTATATGCCCCAATTATGAGGTGTGCAAGGTTGGCCGTTGTACACTTGAGGAAGGGTATAGATAGGCCTAAGAATTATTGGAGGTGACGTGACTAGGCGGGATATTGCATAGCCTCAGCTCGCCGAGGACATGTAGGGTGTGGAGGTCGAAGATTAGGATAGAAGGTAGGTAGGCGGGTTCTTGATCATTATTCTTCTTGTTTTTCCCCATCTTCAGATTACTATTACTACCTATTATTATTTAATCTCGTTATCTTATTTTCTTGTTATTGTTGCCTCCTTTTCATTGTTCGTTCATCTGAAGGTCTATCTAAAACAACATCTAGCTTCTCAAGGTAAATGTAAGGTTTGCATACTCTTTACCCTCCTCGGATCCCACCTGTGGGATTACACTAAGTTTTTTGTTGTTGTTGCTAAATGATATATAGCCCCACAATTATTACATTACACCAACTAAATTTGCCTCTACTTACTGGTCTTGTTGCTTGCATTTAGCCTGTCTGGTCTGGTTATCTTATTTCAGCATTCAGTGCATAAAGTGAGCATGCAAACAATGTTGGTATAGAAAAAATTTACGGTTCATCCAAAGAGGGAAATGAACATCTATTTCCAGAGCTAATAAAATAACTCGGGTATAAATAGAAACTAAATCATACTTGAGCAATTTGTTAGTAGAATGAAGAAATAAGATGTTTGTAGAAAGAAATTAGTTAATTCTATACGATACACGATAAAGGTCAATTATTTAAAAGCAACATAATATTTTGTGTCAATAACATAATGAGACAAAGCAAAGTAAGTTATTGACTGTCAGTGTCTAAATAAACATTACACATAAGATCTGAAGTATACCTTATCTTGTTTTTTTTTCTTAACCTGCAAATGCAATGTTCTAACACTAGCGTTGTGGGCCATCTTTGCAGCTTCTCTAAGCCCAGTGAGAAATGCTCCATGAATAGTGGTTGGATAGCGCCCGATAGTCGCCTCACCAGCAAAAATAAAGTCTTCCTTCCCCCCACAGTTTCTGCTAAAATGTCATAGTCATCTCCTGATGCTCCCACAACAACATTGGTGTAGGAACCAAAGCTAAACGGATCACTACCCCATCTTGTAAATACAATTTGGATGGGCTCTGGGATGTTAATTCCTTGTGGTTAATATATACCTGATAATAATGCCCAAATCTCATCAATACATTAGCTTCATGACCACAAGAAACATAAGTTTCATCTTTACTATAATCGATGCATTTTAAAATATATATGCCTATGTAGCAGCAAAAATAAACGAAACAGATGTTGAAATCAACTCTGAAGTATATAGTTGAGACAATAAATATGTTATAAAAGTCCTTTAAGGGGTAAAGAGTAACGGATTACCCAAATCTAGTGGAACCTAACATTTACCTTTTAAAATTTGAAGTACTTTTGTTACTGCATCAGTAGGGGTCATTGTCTCAAACTTGTGTGCAACTTCTCCTGCGACTAGAGCTAACAATAATGGCCCATCAACAGTTGTTGCATAGGTGTAGAACAGAAAGAACTCCCCCCCACAACTAGAAACATCATCTACGTGACCGAATGTATCAATATTGGAGTCCCAAAACACATACATGAATAACAATGATACCTTATTTAACAGTCCAAAACTCAATCTTTTTACTATGTCCAACTTTTGCTGAGGCAACTCTGGAATGAACCAGATAGAACCACTCTTCAAAATTTCGAGAGGAATGGTGCACAATGTCATATCTCCCTCAAATAATTGGCCCGCAGTAGTCACCTTCATGCTAACTCTACCATAACGAATGTCATACATAATTTTTAAAAAAATAATAGGCACATTTTCAGTCATGGCGTGAACTAATCTTTCATTTCCACCGGGCAAGAAAAAGTGATCCCCTCCCATATCATAGCGGTTATCTTGGTCCCAAAATGCTAGGGAAACTTGTGAAAGTAAACATGCATATGCAAATTCCAGATTTTCCAAATGCCAGTTAAACAAGCTCATCTCCTCATCATTCATCGCAACACCAAAATTCTTCTGAAAAGTCTCCAATGCCCATCCAAGAGGAACAATCTGAGATAATTCTTACCTAAGCTTGCTTGCCTTCTTCAAAAGTCCATTATACGCATCCTCTACTTTTTTATCAAAACGCTCATTTACAAGCTTTCCGTCAGCACGATAGAGAGGACATTGGTCTCTCACCTTATGAAGTGTCTATGAAAATTGTCGTGCCAACAAACCATGCAGATTCTCTAGTGTACCTGTCAAAACACTCCTTCCTAAGTTAGCAGCTGCCACCTTATTCACTCCTTCCATTTTTTTCGTATACACTCGTCCACTTGCACACTTTCATCCCTCCAAAACAATGACATCAAGCCCAAATAACATCAGTTGCCTCGCAGCCGCCAACCCAGATAACAATCACTCTTCCATTACTTGTCTTAGCTGAAATCCTGTTCTTAAAATCCAATGCCATCCCAAAATTAACATACTCATACGATAAAAAATAGTTATACACAGAATCAAATAACCCACCACACCGTTCAAGTATAACATCAATAAACATATCTTTCATCACCCAAATTGACACATTTTCACGCCATTTCGTATTAATGTGATTCCTAATTAAAATATTGTTACATTTTTCTATCCCGCCAACTGCACTAACAACCTCAACTTCAATTTCCTCATCCGTTAACGAGTCAGATGGAAATTTATCCTTTCATGCAATTAAAGCCTCAAAAGTTGACTCTTTGTTGATACAAATAATCTCATCCGAAACAACTCCCCTTGTCGAATTTTTACTTCTAACCACTTTAGAATCAACATTTCCATTAGCAAAATCTGAACTTTTCACTCAAGTTTTGCTTACTTTACCTGAAGAAGATGAAGAAGTCAATGAAAATTGTTCTTCATCGGTATTATCGAGAAAACTACTGGATACCTGATTTAAACATTGTTTACTGCTTGATCTACCTCATCTTCTATTCATGGCAAGGGATGGAAATGATTCAGGATCAAACCGGATTTAGGGCTAGGGTTAGAATTTGGGACTGAACTGAAATTCGAAGTGAAATCAAGAGTTTGAGTTAGACAAACGAATTGAGAACTGGACAGGGATTTTGTTGATAGATTTTTCTGCTTTTTGTAACGGTTTTAGCAACGAAGAAGATGAAAATGGATGATCGGAGAAGATGGTTTTAGGTTTTATGGATTGTTTCAATTTTTTCTTTGGTTGTAACGAAGTGAAGATGAAAGGAGAAAGATGGATGTTTTCGTTTTTGAAAATGGAGGAGAAAACGAGGTGAAATATTAATAACAAAGTGACAAAGATATGCATGGCATTTAATGTATTTTTTTCTTAGTTAAATTCATCCTTATTATTTTAGTTTAGCTTTTGTTATATCCTTGTAATTTTTAGTTAATTTAAAATACCTTCTAAATTTTCAAAATATGACCAAAAAAATCCTTTTATTTACTTTTATTTTTGTAAGTTTATGCCAACTTCAAGTTTCAATAAATCCAATTTAAGACTCGGCTTATTTAAAGTTTCAAACTTCATATTAGAGACTATTGAGTTTATTGACTACCTAAACTTGTTGGTAAATTTTGATTGTCAAACCTTGTAATCCTCTCCTTCATTTCCCTATCCTCCACCCACGAAAAATAGAAACTCTCGAATTTGAGACGACTAAATTGTTCAACTTTGTAAACTTGAATTAACCAAAATATCCATCCACCCAATCATTTAAATTAAAACTAGCCGAAAAACACCTAATGTGTGCTAATCTTTCAAGAATCTTTTAGCTTGAAAAGAAAACATTTGAAGGCCATCCAAAAACCACCATTATTTAGTATTGGCTATCATACAACATGTATAAAGAATTACTTTTAATACATCTTACGAGTCACAAAATCTCGAAAATTTTAGCTCATTCAGAAATGCTCTAACATTTCAAGCGACAATATTCGATATGCCATCTTTACTCTGTCCATGATTGTGTATATAACAAAATGGTTAAAATACAGAAGGAATCGTTCATTACGCTTCATATTAGTTCGCACATTGAACAACCAAAATAAATATAGGAATAAAATGACTGATTCTACTGTAAAATAACTAACCAGAACTTACAGGTGGACCATATCTCTTGCAGGACGGATGGATAAGTTACGGTGAATTCTCTACTATGATGAAGGATGGAACAGATTGGAGGAAGGCGTCAAGACAGTATTAACGAGAATGATATAATAGTCTCAGTTTGAAACTAATGAAGGATGGATCGTGACAAAGCTAGTTAAGTAAAGTCAAAATATGACATCTCGAGTACTAGAACTCAGCTTTTGGCTTTCTAAATTAGTCTTTGTGATTTTTCTTCTGGGGGTGGATCAACTAACTTGGGGACTAGAACATTCATGTATTCCTTGAGTTGTAATCGTGTTGTGTTTTTTTCTTTTTGTTTTTCATTTGGACGATCCGTTGAAGGATAGAAGAGGTGATTAGTGTGGTTGTATATATGTTGGCATCGTATGCTTCAATTGTTCAGTTATGGATACCGGTTATTTAATGATACAACATTTCAGATTCAAAGTTTAACTTTTATTTGTTAACATCTACGTATACTCAAACATCCCTAGACCCTACTAATGGAATTATATTGGATATGTTGTTGTAATTGCCTTAGTGTAACAACCTGTATTTATGCGTATGCTAGTTCTATTCATGTGATACTTGACATAGCCTTATAGTATAGGTGAGGGACCATGCTTCTTATATGATTAGTGTTGGTTTAAACTAACTCTGAAGGTGATGTAACACCTTGCACATTCAGCATGTGTACTGCAAGTTAACTCCGACGGAAGTATTTAAACTAGAGGTAGTAAGGTGGTAATTGAGCTTAAAGTTGAAAGTTAAGTACTAAGTTGAAGAAAAAAGGGATTAATATTTAGAAAATGGGATAAAATAATTGAGCTGCTTGCTTGACTTAATTAAGCTAGTAGGTGCATCACCTACTTTGACTTATTGACTAGTCCAAAGGACAAGGTAGGTGCATCACCTACTAAGACTCTTTTTTTGACCATGTAATTGAGCCAAGTGCACTACCACCTACTTGCATTAATCTGGCCCAAGTTGAGTAGAAGAATAAAGGAAAAACGGACAGCCAAGGCCCAATAGTCTTAAGTCCAAAAAGGCCCAAGTGAAAAGTCCAAGTAGGTGGATCACCTACTTGCATTAATTATGGCCCAAATTGACAAGAATAGAGGGATAATTGGCAGTAAGGCCCAATAAGTGTTGAAGTTCCCAAAGGCCCAAGTTAAAAGGCCAAGTAGGTGGGTCACCTACTTGAAAATATATGGCCCAAAATTGGCCAAGAAAGTCGGCCATTACACCTCCCTTTTAAAGGGATAAAGATCAGATCTTTTGCTCCATTTTCAACTTGCAAAATTTTCAGATTTTTTAAGTTTCTCTCTTGGTCTCTCTTGGCTTCAATCAGCAGCCCTAAAACACCTTAGGGTTCTTGAGTATTGTCCCCCTTTTCAAGTAAAATTTTGAAGGAAAGTTTCAGTTCTTGAAGTACCAGTTTAGAGGATAAATTTCCAAAAACTAAGGTAAGACTACTGCCCATTCTTGCCTCTCTTTAAATACAAGTTTGGGGTGGAGAATTTTGTATATATTTATCAAGAACTAATGGATGGTGATAAATCCTTGAGTCAATATTCTACTATTATTCTAAAAGATTTTTAGGGATTGGCAATGGCTGCCTTATGTATATTGTTGTTGGGCAATTTGAGTATCTTGGCAAAGGATGTATGAAGTTGTATTAATGTATAGAAGATGGGTGTGGTGGTTCACCATTTGTGTAAGGGTTGTATGGGCATACTTTCCGTCAAGTGTTTAGCTACTATTTTTTTGAGGGCCGTAATGTGATTAGCTTCTAACATCAGCTTAATCATGACTTATATTGTAGATTAGCACCCAAGAAGGGAGGCTGAATCGTGACAGTTGTATTGGTAAAAAAATAAGGTATGTAGGGCTATTCGATTCCATATTCCTTGGCATGAAATTTGATACTTGCGATTAATATCAATAAGTGAATTTCCTAAGTTCTATTCCTGGTAAAGGAAACATAGTGGCAGCGTACAATCTCCAAATAGCTAACAATATTTCCCCCTCTCCTTAGTGTATAGAATTATTTCATCATATGTTCAGTACTCTATAGTCAGTTGAAGTCAATTGTGTCATTTAAGCTCACAAGTAATGCATTGCTGTTACATAGCTCCTTATATCATTGTTACTGCCTCGAAGTATTATTTTCATGTCTTCTACTACTGGTCCGTATTTCCAAATCTCAAAGATGATTATGACCACCAAAACAACAATCTCAAAGATTAAATAATCTAACTGAAGCAATTTGTATAACTATGGGTGGCAGCTCAGGGGCGAAAGCCTAGCATGGGTCGATCCCAATTGGTATAGAAGGGTGGCAGCTCAGGGGCGAAAGCCTAGTATGGGCCGATCCCAATTTGTGTAATTTTGAGGACCGCATCTCAGGGGTTAAAATGCATAGCATGGGTCATCCTCTTCTACCACTGATTAGCTGGTCATTCGTATCACATGCCTTATAAAGATCATAACACACAGAAAGGTAAAGACAAGAATGTAACATATATGATCCCATATGAGTTAACAGAGGTGGTCTTCTATTCTGATTTATGCACACATATATTGACACTTGGATTCATTCAAACTCTTATTTTATATATGTTATTGCCTTACATATTCAGTACATTTTTTTCGTACTGACGTCCCTCGCGGGGGACGCTGCATTTCATGCTGCAGGCATAGGTACTCCAACTAGTAGACCTCCTCAATAGGAGCACACAACACTCAGCTACTTTTGGTGAGCTCCAGGTTGCTTCGGAGCTTTACTGAGTCCTTGGTAGATTTATTTTGGTATTGTATCGTAGTTAAGGGTAAGGCAGGGTCTGTCCCGACCTACTCTAAGGTTTTCTATCTTTTAGAGGCTTTGTAGACTTATGTATATGGTTCAGTAGCGTCTTAACAAGTTGTGGCCTCAATGGCCAAGTCTTGTATATAAGTTTTGGGACTACTTATGTTGGTTCGTATCTCTGCATCTTATGTGAACTTGTCACCAGATTGTCATAGTTATACGCATAGTAAGTACATGTTACATGTTGGTTCTCTCGGGCCTTTAGAGCATCGGGTGTCTGTCCGTCTTAATGGGATTTGAGGCGTGACAGTTAGGTTGTATATAACTCGTAGCCTATTTTACATATATAAACAGAGAGGGAAGAAGTTTAAATAAAAAAGAAAAGCCATTTTATACATTACTCATAAATCAAAACAATGTATATTTCTAACAATAGATTAGTCTCAACTGCTTCCAAATCATACAAATTAGATCATCCCACTAACGACGAGAAGCTCTGGCTGCTCTTTAACAATTCATCAATAGAACAATATTGAATTGCAATGATGTTCATCATTTCATCAGTCAATGTTGATGGATTATTTTGGAGTTGTTGCAACTCATCCTATTGTGAAGTTGTCAAAACATTATCATCGTCATCGTTTCCACGTGCTTAAACTGATTGAAGAAGAAAAGGCCATCACTTATCCTTTTCCTCTATCTATTTTGCTTAATATCAATAATAGTATACTATTTACAGTTAAGAACATTATTTGTTTGCTGTCCTTTTTTTTGGGAACTTTTGTCGAAGGCAATCGTGTCACATGGAGAAGTAAGAAGCAAAAGGTTGTCGCGAGGTCTAGTGCAGAAGCAAAATTTCGAGGGATGGCCAATGGCTTGTGTGAGCCATTATGGATTAAATATGTTTTGGACCTTGGAATTGAATTTACAGGACCTATGAACTTATTCTGTGATAACAAGGCTGCAATTCAAATGGCACAGAACCCTGTTCAACATGACCGGACTAAGCATGTTGAAATTGATCGACACTTTATTAGGGAAAACTTAGATCAAAATATTATACATTTTCCATTTGTCAAGTCTGAAAGTCTACAAGACTCCCGACCTTCTCCTCTCAGATACTTTCCTTTTTCTTTGAGTAGTTAACATCCCTGAACCTGGTCACGTTTCAGGAAATTTTGCCAAAAGAAATGAACTTGATCGACCTTGATACATTTGTCTTTAGCCCCTTTTTACAAATTTTATTGATATCTAAAATGACATTTTTTTTGGTAAACAAATTATGCATTAGTCTACTATGTTACACTATACATTATCTGTACATGTAAAGTTTTTATATTACGAGTTAGTATCAGCCAACAATTGCAAATGTTTGCATTGGTAACAGTTCTTATATAGCTTTTTATTTTTTGATGCTTTCTTTAATGGATATTCCATTCGTTCCTTTCTTGTGCACCCACTAATTTTCTTTTCCATTTTTTCGGAATTCTTGGTTTAATGAAATGTTTTTCAACATTTAAGAGAAGTTACCCTCTTAGGGTGTGTTTGGTATGAAGGAAAACATTATCTGGAATTTTTTTTCCGATTTTCCCATGTTTGGTTGGCTTAAATATTTTGGAAAATGTTTTCCAAATCAACTCATTTTCCTCAAATTTAAGGAAAATGACTTCCCTTCAAAAATTAAGGAAAACATTTTCAAAACTCTACTTCATCCTTAAATTACAATATTTTTTCTTACCCTATCCCATACCCCGTACCCGACCCTCCCCATCGTAAAAAATATTAAGTTAGAAATCTACTTATTTTCTAAGAAAATATTTTCTAGGAAAACATTTTCTAGGAAAACATTTTTCATGGAAAACATTTGCTTTCATACCAAACACACCCTTAATCTCTCATTTATTATTTCACTATTCTTTGGAACATGCATCGCATATTTGTCCCTTATCATTATCATAAAACCTTTATATTATTCAAAAAGTTAAAATCAAGATTTTTCAAATAACTCAAAAAAATCATCGGGGTCCTCGTCATGTGCAACTTTTCAATGCAATGATCTTTTCTCGTGAAAGTACTTATCTTATGAGAGTTATTATTAACTATATCAAAACAAAAATGCAGTTTTGAGAAGGAAATTGAAGTAACAATGATCTTAGGCATATTTATATCCCAAATTACCATCAATTGCCCACATAATGCCTTGAGTTTAAGAATAATATTGAAGCTATTGGTTATGTTTTGTATAACTTGCTATGAATGTGCACTAATACATGTGATTAGGTTGTGTAGGAACTTTCAGAGGTGAATGGAGTCTAAAGGAGCGAACACGGAGTACGGAAGTGTGGAGTCATCTCAAAGGAAGCACTGAAGTGGCACACTACGCTAGGAGCCAAAATTCTGAACAACTTTGCTGGCGCGCTGCGCCAGAGGGAAAACTACTGAAGACTGAAGCTAGCGCACTGAGTGGCGCGGCGCCCTAGCCTGACAGTTCCAATGAAATTTGATTAAATTAGGATTCCTACTTGGGCTAAAATAGGAAATTTATTTCCTAAACTCTATAAAGAGGACCCTAGGGTTATTTTTGTAAGGGTTCGACTTCTTTTTGGTGTGCATGATCAAGGATTCACACTTTGTCATAGGTTTCGATTCTTTAACTCTTTATTTAATTTCAAATTGCATGAACATGATTATATTTGAGTTTTTGAATGAGTGGCTAAAAGCCCTTGTTCTGGAGTTGTAGCTATGGGTAATTCTTAAGCATCAATGATTTTGAATTAATTCTTGGTTATCGTTTAAAGTTATTTTGTGGTCTTGTTTTAGTATTTCTTGACTTCCGTCATAGAGATAAACCTTTTATCTACTCTTGGACTCGAGAGACGATAAGGTAGATAGACTAAAGAAATAAAAAAGTTTGATCTTTCTTGCATATCACTTGATTAGATTCCTGTTTCGGATTGACACCCGGAAGAACACCAAGCTTGGTTACTAAACAAGATGAAATTTAAATGCTAGCTAATTAGGACTGTCTATCCCCGCTCAACGATGTAGTTAGATAAATAATTGAAGTAGGCGATTAGAGGTCGGGAGACCATGATCGTAAAATTAACCCTGTAAATCAGTAATTTGATAACTTGAATTAGTTCATTACTTGAGATGCAATACATGAAACCAGATGCATGTTGCAGCCCTGGAATTGTCTCTAATCATCCAATTGAAGTCGTTCTTGTTGTTTACTTTATTTATTAAATTCTTCGTAGTAGCAATAAACAAAAAATACACTCTTTTGAAGATACTTCTGTTGAATTGTGGAATTAAGTTGGTTACTATAAATTGATCGTAACTCCCTTCGATATGGTAACTCATTTCTAAAAGGAACTATACTACTTGTGCAACCACGTACACTTGCGTGTGCATTTGGTCACAACAAATTTTTAGCGCCGCTGCCGGAGACTTTAGAATTAATTTATATTTAATTTTCTTAAGTCTACTATTTGATTTTTCAAGTGTTAATAACTTGATCTTAGCTATTATGTATTACAGACACTTGATTCTAAAGTCTGGCTCGAAAAGAAGACCTTGTTGAACTAGACGATGAACCTGAGAGAGCTCTTCGACTACGAAGAAAGCTGGCGAATCAACTGCGACAGCAGGAATTATGATTGGATCTCCCGGAAAATACTGAGGGTAACCACAAGGACAACATGAGTAACGAAGAACAGGAGGTACCCGTGGTAGTACTGGGAAGACCAGTCTGTGATGTGGCAGTCCCACTCACCGCCAATATGGCACCAAGTATACATAAACCACCATCGGGTGGTATATTTGAGCTAAAACAGAACATGGTACACCTAATTCACTCAATGGGGCAGTTCACCGGCCTTCCTCAAGAGGATCCCCAAGTGCATATACGAAACTTTCTTGAAATAAGCTACACATACATTACGAACAGGGTATCATCTGATTACGTGAGATTGACTCTTTTCCCACTTTCATTATTAGGAGAAGCAAGCCGATGGTTAGATGTTGAACCGCCAAATTTCATCACTACATGGGATTATTTAGCAAAGAGATTCTTGAGTTGATTTTTCCCATCAGGTAACACTGCAAGGTTGAGGAGTGAGATCTTATGCTTCAAGCAAAGACAGAGAAGATATGTATCAAGGATGGGCTCGATTTAAGCAAATGTTAAATGCTTGTCCACATCATTATCAAGAAAATGAGGTACTAACTCACACTTTCTTTGATGGTCTTGAATATAATACACGAGTAGTTCTAAATAGTGCAGCATGTGGACAAGCTTTGGCAAAAACCTGTGATGAACTATTTGACCTGCTAGGCAGACTCTAGGAGGGAAACCTAGAATGGAATGGAGAGGCACCAAGGACCACGATGCAAAGAGTTGTAGGAGTTTTAGATGTGGATCAAGAAATTGCTATAATTGCAACGTTAGATGCAATGCAACATCAAATGACCATGCAGTTCAAGCAAATCACACTAGATCAACAACAAGCACTAGTGAATGTTATACAACAATCGGTTGGTTGGTGTGGAGTTTGTGGTAGTTGATAGCATGCGATTGAATGCTGTAAAGCGAATTCAGACTTCGTGAACTATGTGGGTAATGCTCAAATAGGTGGAGGAACACTGAATTATGGAAATACATACAACTCAAGCCGGAGAAATCACCCTAACTTCTCATGGGGTGGAAATCAAAACCAAAACCAAAATCAAACGTAAGGGCCCAACCAATATCGAGCACAAGGGAATGGACCTCATTATCAAAATCATGGTCAAGGTAATAATCAAGGTGCGCAATAAGGGAGTATGAGTAATGAAGAGTTCTTCCAAAAGCTGATGGTAGAGATCAGTAAGAACAATGCCAAAAATGCTAAAACCAATGCTAGGGTAGATAGGCAAGGAGAAAACATGAGAAACATCCACATGTCACAATAATCTGGAATTTTTTTTTATGTAATTAGCTAATGCGCTTAATTTGTGTCCACAAAGAGGTCTGTCGGGTGAAACTAAGCCCAACCCAAAGCAATTGAATGCGGTGAGTACCAAAATTGGGTTACAACTAGATGAGCTATCTCCAAAAAAGAAATATACTAAGGTAGTATGTGGAGAAAAGAAACAAGAAGAGGTGATAAAGAACTCCAATGTTGAGAAGGGTGTTCCTCAAGTGAAAGCACCTCTTCCTTTTCCACAAAAATCCAGGAAGCAGAATGATGATGAATGCTTTGGTAATTTTTTCTCTCTCCTTAAACAGATTCACATTAATCTGCCTTTGGTTTATATTTTGTAGGGAATCCCTAAATATATGAAGTATGTGAAGGAGATAGTGGCGAACAAGAGAAGTCTAACAGAGTATGAAACTGCGGCACTTACTAAAAAGTGCAGTTCTCGAATTCAGAATAGACTACTCAAAAAGTTGAAGGATCCGGGTAGCTTCACTGTGCACATTACAATTGGACAAAGTTTCCATGCTCGGGGGTTATGTTATTTGGGTGCTACTATTAATCTCATGCCGACATCCTTATACAAAAAACATGGGTTGGGAAGTAAAAAACCAACCACTGTCATTTTAAAACTGGCAGATAGATATGTTGCGAGGCCAGAAGGGGTAGTAGAAGATGTGTTAGTGCAAGTGGGATCGCTGATCTTTCCAGTGGACTTTGTGGTCCTAAATTTTGAGCTTGATCCTGAAGTTCCATTTATTTTTGGATAACCTTTCTATGCCACGGGGCGAGCACTGATTGATGTAGCAGCTGGGTAGTTAACTATGAGATCTGATGATAAGGTTGAAGTGTTTGATGTTTATCGCGCTTTGAAATTGCCTTCTGTCTATGATGAGTGGTCTGCTATCACTGTTGTGGATCTAGCCATAGAATCACATTGTATTGCTTTCGAGGATCCCTTGGAAAAGGTTTTGGTGGGACATGACATAGAAGGAGATACAGAAGCTCAAGAGCTGGCTACTTGTATTAATGTGGCATTGGTGGGAATGCAAAGAGGTGTAGTAGAACCATTAGATCGTGTATTGGGGCCTCCATCTAAACCCTCAGTCGAAGAAGCACCCAAGTTAGAGTTGAATTATCTGCCTACTCACCTAAGGTATGCGTATTTGGGTAACAATGAAACTTTCCTCATAATAATTTCTACAAACTGTCTGAATCACACGTTGATGCGGCATTGAAAATTTTGAAGAGAAGGAGAAAGATATTGGATGGAAGATGTCTAATATTCGTGGGATTAGCCCGGTGTTATGTATGCACAAAATATACATGAAAGAGGACCACCTGCCAAGTGCACAACCTCAAAGTCGGTTAAATCCTTTGATAAAAGAAGTCATGGGAAAAGAAGTGATAAAGTGGTTAGATGCTGGAATTGTGTGTAAGATCCCGTACTTTTTCTCTAATCGTGCATAATATATGTGGCGTAGTATGGCATGGTTATATGAGGTGTATATGACTTTGTATCGTACATTGGAGATTAATATTGCAATTAGGTGGCAATATCAAGGAACTAAACTAAAGTTTTAGGTCAAAGGGACCCCTCAAACAAAGTTCATGATAAAAGAAATGACTCGGGTAGAACTTCACCCGTTTGAAAGGTTTTACTTGTCCCATACCTTGTGGATAAGACTATGAGTGTAAAGCATGTTAAGAATAGTGTTATGAGGTATTATAATATCACAAGGGTCGTATGTTAAGTTTGGAAGTCAAGAAAATTAATGAAACTAAAGTCGGCAAAAGTTATCGAAGTTTCTCTAATAATATTTTCTTAACTTTGGGTCAAATGTCTTGGATGTTTTATCCCAATATATAAAGAGTTATAAGTCCCATCACCAATTAAATTGAAGGCCTATGAGTATAGTTTCCAACGCACAAAACCCCGTATCGAACTGACATCGGAGTAAAAAGTTATGAGGGTTTTACTACGGACTGCCGGGGCAGAATCCGGGTCGGGTAAAATAATGTGGTATGTCGGCTTACTCAACGTTTTAAGCCATGAAAACATTTAATTTTACTTCCAAACCAGAAAGAAAGCTTAAGAGAGGGTTCCTATGGAGTACTTGCATGATGAAGGTCAGTTTTTGACGATTTCTACCATTAAAGATTGCCCTCGTGCCTAGAAACGTGATCTCTACACGTGACAATCTTTTTCCCCTACTATTAGCTGCGTTTGGAGCAAGTTTTTGAATATATAAATTTGTAGTTATTGGTGTTTCTTCAAGGTTTACACTTGGTTAACTAAGGTAATCATCTCGGGACTCTTTTATGATTGTTTTTATGAAGTTCTACGGACATTTCGTCAAGTTGAGGCAATTTGGAAAATCTGCCGATTTAAGAACAATTCTGAACTGTTTATAGGTGTGTACCAGATGTGTATATATAGTATTTGCGAAGTTTAGGACGTAAGGAACAACTTTCGTGAAGAATCTACGGCCATTCGAGCGTTCATTGAAAAGGTATGTTAAGGAGAAGCTACGTCCCTCATTTTAGCATCACTCCTGGGAAATTCCTAAAACGCCGAATGTGATATTTTGCTATTTTCTTGCTAGAAAAACCTTCAGTGAAAGGCATTGGGATCTCAGCTGAATTATTTTCATGATTCTGTTATTTTGATATTTCACTCGTCCGGATAAATAGAGTGTTCGACATCTACATGTCATTTTATCAGTTTCCTTGATTATATGTCCGCACGTATGAATTTGTATTCTTCCTTGGGTGATATGAATTAAAACGTCACGCGAGACCCTTACTACTTGTGACCAGCCCTCTTTCTCCACTAAGGTTATTATTAAAAAAAAAACTTTAAAGTAGCTCACGACCTTCAAAACTCTCAAATATAATTTAAATGTAAACTATTAGAACACTTGATTTTTAAAATATTTCTTTTATAAATTATCTAAGAACCAAGTTAGGAACATAGTAAGTCACCTTAAACTTGTTATGAATATCAACAAGGTTAGGTTATCCTTATAAATTCGAGTTAGCTTTTCAAGCTTATTTGGAAGAACATATCAAGTTCCATGAGATTGTTATATGTTATATGAAAGTTATTATGGGGTTATGAGAACAAGACTACAAACGGGCCAAGATTGGCAACATGACAACAATAAAAAATAGGTGTTATAAATCCATGACATGACATGCTATGCATTCTAATCTCAAGCTATAATCGGGAGGTATGGGGCCTATTGCCTATATTTATACATATGAGACACAGATGGCCACAAGTTGGCGAATATGATGCCGGTTCGCTATCGGAAAGTGATATACCGTGAGTTTACGGTATTTCTAATACATTTCACTTACAAGTTGTGTGTGTCTAGGGCCTTTTTGTATGGGTTTTTATGTGTCTTTATCATG